>CABEEJ010005937.1:0-10657 GCA_901482245.1 Timema douglasi | reverse complement strand
GGGGGGGGGGGGGGGTGTGGGGGGGCGTTTCACCACCCCCCCCCCCCCCCCATAGAGTAGTGTATCCACACATAGCTCTAAAAACCCTTACTCGGTTTCCCAAAAACTCTTTCCCCCACTATTACTAATAATGTTTTTTCTGTTTCCCTATTCCAGATCTTTACGAAACGTGACAACCTATCTTTTTACTTGCGAACTACACGGTGTGACCAATTGGTAGGTACGTGTTGGAACTTGCCCTCGTGCTCCCCTTCAGGGAGCATCAGAGCATGCCATTCGACTGTGACTGTCACATTTTGTATTCTATTGTAACGATTCATCGGAGTACATCCTAGAAGTTAAACGAGGACCAGTGGACTAAACCAGCGGTGATCACGATGTATGAGCCGTCGGTATTTCCTCCTAGCCACAGATGAAGTAAATTCTATGAATATGATAACCTAATCTAGTAATAGCTGACAGGGTCTTCGTGATATGTCTTACCATGTCCATAAAACATAGTTGCTCATGTCAGAGTTTCTGACTTGTGTTTCTATGTCCATGAGACATAATTTTGAGTATCAAGGCCTATGCTCTATATTTCTATGTCCATAAGACATAATTTATAATATCAAGGTTTATGGTCTGTTTTTCTATGCCCATTAAATGTGGTTTTGAATGTCGGAGCTTATGATATGTTTTTCTATGTCCATAGGACATAGTCTTAACAACCGGGGCAATAACCAGTTTCCCTTTACTATATAGCCAGGTTCAGTTTAGGCTAAATATTTATATCTAAAAATGGTGCAAATCAGGTTGTCTTTAGATTTGTTCCATGACCTAGTTGGGTCTTTGACTGATACCAGCCTCTAATCTTTCTATTCTTGTACCTTTGTACGGTGATCCACTCGTGGGTACTCTACTTGTCCATAATAGTTGCCCGAGTGTTATTGTTTATTTTGTCCGGCCCCCTTTAGGTGCCGTTTGAATTAGTTAATGTTTGACTGTTTGCTGGTGTTATAATCTATGTTCTGACTTATGTTGATATTTAGATAACATATTAAATGAAAAGGCTGTAATAATGAGGAATCGACCGGCCATCGTATCTTTACACACTAGATTCCTGGTAGCTCACCATTAACTATTTTAAAGCTTATTGTTCATAATCTAGGAACCTAACCTTTGTATATCATAACTCAATATGGAGTTAATTCATGTTAGCTAGCTTATATAAATACCAACGCTGTAAGTCTTTAAGCTAGGACTGTATAGAATTAGGTATAGTTAACTATAATTCCTTTAGATGCTTATTAGGTTAAAGTCTAGTAGCCGCAAGGCTTGAGTTGTGTTATGTATTGTTGTTTAACCTTAAATTAATAATTGCTTTCAATTTAAACTGCCGTTGTGTTGAGGCAGAGGTACCTTCGTGTTATAATGTGTGTTAATTCTACTTTAAAGAGTTACACCTTTCTAATATAGACACAACCATACTTATCGTGGTTACAGGTCAAACCTAGGTGCTTAGCACCTAACACCCCCAATTTGGGCAAGAATTTCTAAAGTAACATATATAATTCTCATCAATAAACAATGGAACTTTTTGTATTTGATATATTCGAACCATTTGTATTAATTTCAACGTGTTTGAATTTAAATACACTGAATTATTAAACTTGTACATCTCTTTTATGTTTGGTCCTTTCCATAACTTCATTAAATATATTTGTAACTGTACTCGCCAATTCTTCTATCAGATAGGAGAGGTGGCGAAACAATTGTAGCTAGATTAGTGCCAGGAAGTCACTACACTGTCGTTAAACGAAAAATTAAAAGTTGTCAGATTTGTTGCCAAATCAAAAATACATACAATAATCTGAGATGAGTGTATGATACATTTATGGACTGAGGTGATCCCCGGAACCGAAACGATGTAATTGTGATTTGTGAACGACAAATAGAAGCTTAGAGTTCTTCTGTAGACCTACGGTTACTGAAAAATCAAAATTCTGCAGAATTAAAATTTTAAATAATGAACATGAACTTGGCATAAAATTAAGGAAAATAGCCAGATTAGTCGCTTATTTGCTTATTCTATAGCATTAGGAAATCTAAAGTTCACTACCGCACTCCCAAAAGTATGCCATTTAACTCTATCTTGAGCTAAGTCCCAGTCCATCTCCTCACAACCTATCTCTCTCAGGTCTACCTAAATGTTATCCTCCCATCTGCGTCTGGGTCTCCAGATTAGTCACTAGGTGCTAAAAATTAGAACTAGTCTTTACAGGCCCGTTAAATTCGTGAGTTCTAGTGACAAAGTCGATAAATTGGCAACATTTATGTCGCCCCAAATTATATATAAGTACGCATCGTAGATGGTTGAAGAATCACTGAAGTCAACATTATGGTTTTCCCAAGTCACAGGGTTTGTAGTAAAAACCACTGAAAGTTTAGACGTCTTGTGGTTTTTTTTATTAATATTCAGCTCAAAACTTTTTTTTAGACCTCAGCCAATTGTTTTTATGAAATCGGAAACCCCATTTTAATAGCTTCCGTATGGAAGGTTGCTTCATTATTTTCTTTTTTTTAAATTTGATATCATAATCCTCAAAGTAAATGGTTTTGTATAAAAATAGATAGAACACATTTTGTTCAACATTAGAAATTGATGTCAAAATAAATTGCTGCTTTCACATTGAATATTTATGAAATTTGAAATTTTGGTTTGGTGTGTGGCTTTGTGTATGTATGTGTATGTGTATATTTGTGTATATGTATGTGTGTATGTGTGTAAGTGTGTATGTGTGTGTATGTGTGTATGTACGTATGTATGTATGTACGTATGTATGTAAGTACGTAAGTATGTATGTATGTACGTATGTATGTAAGTACGTAAGTACGTATGTATGTATGTATGTATGTATGTATGTATGTACGTATGTATGTAAGTACGTAAGTACGTATGTATGTATGTAAGTACGTAAGTACGTATGTATGTATGTACGTAAGTACGTACGTACGTATGTATGTATGTACGTAAGTACGTACGTACGTACGTACGTATGTATGTATGTATATACGTAAGTACGTATGTATGTATGTATATACGTAAGTACGTATGTATGTATGTATATACGTATGTATGTAAGTACGTAAGTACGTATGTATGTATGTAAGTACGTAAGTACGTAAGTACGTATGTATGTAAGTATGTAAGTACGTAAGTACGTACGTACGTACGTACGTATGTATGTATGTATGTATGTATGTATGTATGTTATGTATGTATGTATGTATGTATGTATGTATGTACGTATGTACGTATGTATGTATGTATGTATGTATGTATGTATGTATGTATGTACGTAAGTACGTATGTATGTATGTATGTATGTATGTACGTAAGTACGTAAGTATGTATGTATGTACGTAAGTACGTATGTATGTATGTATGTATGTATGTATGTATGTATGTATGTATGTATGTATATATGTATATATGTATGTATATATATATGTATGTATGTATATATGTATGTATATATATATGTATGTATATATGTATGTATGTATATATGTATATATGTATATATGTATATATGTATATATGTATATATGTATATATGTATATATGTATATATGTATATATGTATGTATTTCGACAGGAAATATTTGTCGAAAGTAATTGTTAATCGTTTTAAATATCTAGTTTATAATTATTGTTGTTAAATGACCCTGTTTATAGCGAGCGATATCCACAGAACAAGTGGGGGATGGAATATACTGGCGTGGATAGCAATTGATCTCGGTTAATTTGTAAATGATTTTGTGAATTTGTTCTGCGATCACTTTGTTACATTTGGCTCATACTCACCTCCCTTTGCTAATTCCAACAGATGACATCACGTGTCATTTCGGTACAGTCAGGTTATCTAGATCCTCGCACAAAATCAAATTGTTATTCTATCCATCAATTGGAATGTTCATTCTTCACGTAAAGGTGAATAATCTGAACGCCTGAATATAGCTACGAGATATATGTTCTTTTATGAAAACACTAAAAAAAATGTGGGAAGCCAACCAGCGTAAGAGTTATTAATGGCTTAAGCTAACGCAAAAGTCTCCAAATGTATTGACCTCACGCACCAAGTTTGCTATTTTAGAGCAGTCGTGTTCAACCAGAACTACACAAAGACAGCTTACGGGAAACTTAAAATCAAAAATTTATGTATAAGACAACTAAATTTGGTCTTGGAGTAAAGTTCTTGCCTCAGAGCCCGATGCTCGTGGTTTCGAACTTTGCTGAAGTTGACGGATATCTCTTGAGTGATAAAAATCTATATTGGAATTTTCTTCGAAGGGGAAGTAAAGGCCGTAGATCCGAGGTTTGCTGTGGAATGTAAATGTACCCTGGAAGTTATGAGAAAATAACTTTCCAAGTAAAATTGGCAAGCCTTTTCACACTCGTTCATAGAAATTCAGTGTTAAAGACAACGTAGAACCAACCATCTCTCTTCTTGAACTTCCCTCGTACATGGGGTTTCTACCAGGCTGTGCAGGTGGCACTAACCAGCCAAAGGTCTGAATACATGCCCTGCTAAAGATGGATATAAATCACATCGAACCAACCTTTGGGCTGTTAGATATTTATATGCCTGTATATATTCATATATATATATATATATATATATATATATCTTTAGACCTATATAGATATATACCAATATATTTATATTTGTATACCTATATAAATATCTATCTATATACATATATAGCTATCTACATCTATGTATCTCTCTCTCTCTCTATATATATATATATATATATATATATATATACTATTTCATGATAAAAGGTGAATAATCAGGGCCAGATTTAGGGCTAGCTACCAGAAATTAGGTGGTAAGGACATGCGATCTGCAGTTTGTTTTATTTTAGATGTAGATTATATAATAACTGGTACTATCCAACAACCACTTGGGGTGTAAAAGTTAGAGATAAACTATATATGGAGGACAATTACACGAACAATAAAGATTGAATACCACTGTTTAAGATAAACTTCTTAAGGTGAGGATGTAGTGAACGTGAGAAATGGTAAGTGTTTTTACAGTTTTTATACAAACAAAATAAATCAAATATTGCTTTAATGCAAACATGTATGTTAATTTTCTTCACACAGATACCTCAAAATATATTTAGTATCCATCAAGGCTGTCCTGTAATTTAATGAATTTTTTTTTATCATCATTTAAAAAGTTTTTGTCATCTATTGCCGCTATGCTCACGACAGTTATTCAACAATAGTTTATACCACCACCATAATATGTAGAATATTAAACTCTTTAGTGCTTATTTGTAATGAAGCAATATTTCATTCATTTAACAAAAAAAAGTTACGTTATAAAACCTACAAAAAAAACTTGTCTTTTCTCGCCTTACCTGCATTCTTAATTTACAAAAATACCTCTTAAATAGATCCAAAACAAAATACTAATACATTTGGACATATTGGGTTGGGTGTTTCAAATTTTGTTTACAAAGTCTATAAATTTAGTAGATATTTATTAAAATTAAATTGCACTTAAGACACAACAAATACATAATATATATTCATCACAAATTGAACCAAGTGAAATAATTATTTCTCCTTGTTCAGCATTTAAATAAATACATGCTTAATGTGTGGCTAATGTGCAGGCTTATGTTTAGTTTTCTTTAAGAATTGATAAATGCTACAAACATTTGAATGTTTGGTTTTGAAACGAATTACAAATAAATAAAAAGGCATTAGCAACTCACGAAGTAAAATTTAAAAAATATCCTTTGGGTGATAATTGTTCTTCCTTTTTGCAACAAGGCATCCTCATGCCCCCCTTGGAATCCCTTCAGACCCTAAAATTTGAGAATCAGTGGTCTAAAATTTAAGGACGACGATAGTATCTAAGATTAAATTCACTCTCATTATGCAAAGAAAAAAAATCAATAAGATCATATATTGAAAACTACATATAAGACTTTCAGCCAGGAGTCAAACACAGAACTATTTTACATTCAATATCTGAATCAGTGGTCACATGATCTACGGAGTTAGTATCCTTTGAGACTGTATTACCGGTGAGAGGTGGACAAAGTTCGAATATTAGCTAATTATATTGATTTATCACCGTGTTTTTCTCATTCTCTTTCTGCGCTAATGCTAGTAAACTTCCTCTAAATCAGCCCCTGTCTTATATTAAATATATTATGACTTTATAAATATAGACCCTGTGTTAAAATGTGTAAACTACTGTTTAACTGCATTAGTGGAAACGTGAACAAAGGTGTCAGTATCATCTAGTTTGCTCTGTTGGTGATGGGAAGATTGAGTTTTTGAACCTTAGCCAGGTTAATTAAATTTTCTGCAGTTCTTCACCCTCCATCCACGCAAATATGTGTTTATTCCCTCCTAAAGTTATCATACTCATCTATATCTTGTTAGTGTTATGATGCCTTTATTCTGACGAGTAAAAAGAGCTTAATTGTGACAACAAAAATTGTTTGACTCAACTTTATTAATAATATGGCTTGAGAACATGTCAACACAAAATATTAAATGAATAATGGAATGGGGATTGATATAAAAAGCGAAGCAGCCTCTGCTACTAATGAACTACTTGATAGTTGTGAGACCCCAACTAAGGGGCATTTAAGGCCCTTCTATCGTAAGGTTGTGATGAAGTTCCTATTCGAGATTATATATATGAAATCTTTCGTTTTATGTACATTAAAAAAGTGTGCAACTCTCATTAAAATTAAAAACGTTTATTTAAACGTGGCGTAGATTAAAATTGGGCCTTATAAGCCATTTGTTTTAAGCTATTATTAACATTGAAGGATTTTAAGTTATGTAATTTATAATTATTTGCGTAGCACACTTTAATTACTATAAAAATAGACGTGTTTTTAAACTCATTAAGGAAATGGCTATGTTTAGTTAGATTTATTCAGATATATTTCAGTCTTTCTTTTGAGTTCTCTCTTTCTCTCTATCTCTCCTGCACACCCAAACACACACACACACAATTTATATTAATAAAATGAATATATTTTGTGTCTGTGATGAGCGTTGCGAGATATCTTCCACACGTAGAGGTCTGCAATTTAAAAAATAGTAATTCCTGTGAAAGAGCATGTGCACCTTAAAAGCTGAAAGTTTAAAATTTTGATTTGAATTTTTGAATTAATTAAAGACTGAAAAAATTAATAGATTTTAAAGCCGTGAAATATATTTAGTTTTACAAACGATCATATTGTTTTGAAATGCAGTTTATGGTAGCCCCTGTGAAAAGTCTATCATGTACAGCTTTTTAAATTAATTAAATACTGAAAAAATTAATAGATTTTAAAGCCGTGAAATAGATATAGTTCTACATATTATATTGTTTGGAAATGCAGTTTATGGTAGCCCCTATGAAAGATCGGTCATGCACCCCTGTAACATGGAAGTTTAAAATATTTATGAGGATTTACCTTTTACCCTTCTTGCCCATTTTTAACCTTTTCTACCTTTATTCCCTTTAAAAAATTGATTGGATTTATTTTTACCATATTTGCACAGTTTACTCCTTTGTATATTTTTATTATTTTATTATTATCAATATTAGGTATTATTTCTTACGACAGGTTCATTCATATTGTCAGTGAAACTTAGATCTCCAATTCACCCTGTCCTCTGCCTCTTCTTTCAGCATCCAGAATCTTCTTCTTTCCTTCAAATCATCTAGTATTTGAATCTTCCTTCTTCCTAAGCTCCTCTTCCCCTTAACCTCTCCTTCTGTGACGTCGTGAAGAAGAAAGTTCCTCCTAAGAATGTATTAGATCCAGTTTTATTTACGCCAAGGAATCACTTCCAAAATTGATCTCTTCTCACCCACCCTTCTTAGGACTTCTTCATTTGTCACCCTGTCTGTCCACCTGATCTTCTAAAACCTTCTCCAGCACCACATTTCAAATCTTGCCATGTATTTATTTTTCATCCTTCTAAAAGTCCAAGTTTCTGCACCATACAGGGCGATGCTATAAATGTAGCATTTCATCAGTTTCTTCCTCAATTACAAACTCAACTTGATAGTCAACAGTAGCCTCTACTTGTTGAACGCTTCCTTGACCATGGCGATCCTCGACTTAATTTATTTAATGCAGTAGGAATACTTTGTAAGCAGATTTCTCAGGTAATTGAACTTCTCTACGTTTTCCAACTCCTTTTTTCAATTTTGACTTTCAGTGATTCTTAATTTTTTTAAATCACCATTATTTTTGACTTCTCAATGTTGATATCCATGCCATAACTTCTCCCTATCTCCACTAGCCAGTCCATCATTTCCTGCAACTCTTCTTTATTTCTGGTAATCAATACTAGATTATCTGCATATTTGATTGTGTTGATGACGCTGTCTCCTGCCCTAAAATTTCCACGTTCCTCCAGGGTATCTCTGACCTGCCACACTCTATAAATGTTTAATGTTTAATATACTGGGTGACAATTAGCATCTCTGTCTCAATCCTCTTATTATCTCTACGCTGTTGGTATCTCCATTATTCAGCCTACCTTCTCTTTCTGGTACATGTTTGCAATCAGATTTATGTCTCTTCACTTTATGCCGATCTCCTAGAGTATTTCCATCAGTTTCTTTAATTTAACTCTATCAAACGCCTTCTGCCAGTCAATGAAACCAAAGTAGACTTCTTCTTTGACTTCCAGCTCTCTTTATGAAATTATTTTCAGCATACCGATGGCATCTATAGTTCCTTTTACTTTTCTTAATCCAAACTGGTCTTATTCCATCCCACTTTTTGGTTTCATTCGCCTGTTGAGTAGTCTTGCCATTATCTTCCCCAGAGTAGAGATGAGGCTGATGGTACTGTGATGACCTTCATTTATTGGCTTGATTCTTCTTCTTTAGAGCCACCATGGCTACGTCTAGAAAGTCATTGGTCCGTTCTCCTGTTTAGTAGATCTTCTCTATAGGTTTTGTCAGAGCCATTAATCCGTTGTTTTCTGGGGCCTTCAGAAGGTGATTTGTTATGACATCATCTCCAGCATCATTCCTTCTTTGCATGTCCTTTATGGCTCTCTCTCTCCACTTCACTCTATAAAATGCTCAACCTCTTCTCGTCTTCCTCTACCTCTTCTTTGACTTCAATTTCAAGGCTTCCTGGTCGATTTTCCTTGTCGTACAGTTCCTCTAATCAAAGTGCAAGAACCTCTTTATGATCCTTCACCATCCGACCTTTAGGGTTTTCTATTCCAATTAATCCCACACCTTTAGGGTTTTCTATTCCAATTAATCCCACACCTTTGTTTTCATCCCTTACCAGTTCCTTTTCTTTATGGTAGATTAGGTTATACCTTCCTTTTCTTTACATTTCAATAATCTCATCGCAATCCTTATCTATATAGTCTTCCCTTGCTTGTTTGTTTCCCTCTTTAACATGTTGTTTAGCCTCACATATTCTTCTTTGTTGACATTTTTTCATTTCCTTCTTTCTTACATTTTATGAAGCATTTTTGTTTTCCCACAGGGATTTCTTGCAGTCCTCTTCACTTTTCAAACATTGTCATTTATCACCTAAAAATAGTATTATCACTATTACACTTTCCTTCCACACCTATAATCTCTTATGTCACTTCAATTAACTTTGTTCTATTGAATTTCTCACAATGTCACTCTTGCTTCTTAATTTTTCTTGGTTCAACCTCAATATTCTCTTGCATCGTTTTCCTGATCTTTCTAAATCTTGTTTCAATGTACGCCACCAAAAGGTTGAGGTCCAAATCGATGTCGGCATCTGAAAATGTATTCACATCCTTCACTCCATTCCTGAATAGCTGTTTACAGGGATGTAGTTTAATTGGTACCTTTTGATGTCTCCTTGTTTCTTCCATGTCTATAGTTTGGTCTTCCGTTTCGCGTACCAGGTGTTTCTCAATACCAGGTCATTCCCCTGGCAGAATTCGATGAGCATATACCGTCTGTTGTTTTTCCTCCCCAGTATTTGTAGCCCTATGATCTTCCACTCCAGTCGTTATCTGAATATACTGTTCCTATCACCCAATATGATGGTGTTCAATTGCCCTCTTTTTTAATGTTGAATAATTACTCCAATTTCATCGTATATTTATTCAACCTCAACAATTCGTGGTCGATTGTTGGCATATATGCTTGTACTATCAAAATATCTACTAGTTCAGGATTAATTTCATAGTTCTTTTTACCATAAATAGTTATCCTTAGAAAGGCCAGGTACTTCATGCTTGTAATACATAACACAGTCTAAAAGTTCGTGACCTAAAATTAATTGTCGTTTATGGCGATGATTTTACTTTAAAATGGTGATCAAAGATTATTCTGTAAGCCAACGTGGCTACAGTCAGAGGTATAATCAAGTCAAAAACAATGTGGAGTAACACAATAACTATAAATTCTATAGATATCATAATGAGTTTAAATGCCAACGTATTCTCGATGGAAGCACTTAGACTTTCCCTTGCACAGACTAGTATTTTTTTAATTTAGTTTTTAAAATTAGTTTGAAATGTAAAAGCAGAGTTTCCTTTAATCATACTAATATTATAAAGAGGAAAGGTTTGATTTTTTGTTTGTTTGTTTGTTTGTAATGAATAGGCTCCGAAACTACT
>CABEEJ010005936.1:16253-44821 GCA_901482245.1 Timema douglasi | reverse complement strand
CAGTAGTTTCGGAGCCTATTCATTACAAACAAACAAACAAACAAAAAATCAAACCTTTCCTCTTTATAATATTAGTATGATATACACACACACACACACACAACTACAGTAGCCCCATGACTTCTTTGGTGCCGACTGACTGCTGACGGCTTTGAAAAGTTACCAGACCAAATTATTTATCCCTACACCGAACCATATGATCTGAAAAAACATGTGTTTAGCAGCTGTCACTTCTGACAGTCAAAATTTAGGTATATTCCTGAATGTTGACTGTCAGAAGTGACAGCTGTGAACTGTCAGTCAGCACCAAAGAAGCCACGGGGCTACTGTAGACACAGTCAAGGCCACGGGAGGCCCGACATCTCTTTTACATACCCTGTTGATAAATAATCGTTTCAAACGAACATAAACAATATATAATATTTCTTGGCTGTCACAAGCCTTATTTATTTATTTATTTATTAGACTACTCTTTACTCTACAAAGTTGATGGGATGATGGTTGGATTCGTGAAGAGGAAATGATTGATGACATAAAACGGGTGGATTTAAGTGCATATGATAATCAAGTGTTAAAACAATGAGATGATAAAGCATTGTTTGAGAGTCATAAACAGGGCCTTCCATATTTAGTTTCTTGCATATATTTAAAACAAAATTGAAAGTTCAATTATTTTTTATGAGTTCATCTTTCTTTAAGCTATATTCATTCCTTAAAAGTTATTTTATCAGGTAATTTAATTATTATTATTATTGTTATTATTATTATACACCGTAACATGTTTGTTAGGTAACTTATAGTTGATACCACGGTGGCCGCATGGTCTTAGGCGCTACTATTGCTTTAGACTAAGCAGCCGATGTCAGGGAGATCGTGGTTCGATCCCGGTCTGGTGTTCTGAGGGTGGTTTATCCTAAATGGTTTCCCACACTCCACGTAAATGCAGGTACATTTTCTCTAAATTCAACCTTCATCATAATTAGTACATGAGCTGTAACCCGAGTGGGTAATTAATACGTACTCTGACAAGACATATTGTGAATGTGGGGAATGCCAGGCCTCCACCTTGGTTCGGATTCCACGTTAAACTGTTGGTCCTCCATTTCATCTCACAATCACCCTATCATACACATTAGCGTAAGTGCGTATAACCCGAACGGGTAGTAAGACGTGGTGCTAATAATAATAATAATAATTAATACGTAGTAGGCCTAATAAAAATATTTTTTGACCTAAAAAGTTATGCTATAAAAACTGAAAATCACTTACTTTTACAGCATCCCTTACACTCCCACCTTAAGGACACCATATGAGATAAGGGAATTTGCCTGGAGAGTGCATGGGAAAATTACGTTGTAAACCAAAATATACCAATCCCATTTATCCCCTTCATTGTACCTATACACTCAAAGTTCAGTGTTGGATAGGTCTAACGCCCAGAGCGTCTTTATTTATTTGTATATTCATCACAGGGGTTATTGAAGTCAAGATTTAGTGAGAGCTTCTGTGTGTGATTTTAGCTGTTTAAGCTGAATAATTCTCGCCGATTTTAAAATTCAAGTCACTAATTTTTTTTAAGCCAAGTTTTCACACGAACTTAAATATGTGTGGATTAAGAGGTCATTAGTGTTTTTTTTCTTCTTCTGGTGACGAGGATGTTGTAGTTTGAATTACACTCGGCTCAACCGAGTGTTTTTATTTATATATGGCTTCCCACTCTCCCCTCCACGCAAATAAAGCTACACTTTAGCTATATTATATATTCATAATAGTGTAAATATGCGGATAGCCTGAATGTTAATTAGGAGAGTGGGAGATTGGTATGTACTTATACTAACAATGGAAATATTAAAACTATGATAGGCCGAAATGTCCTACTGGTGAAACAGAGTTTAATTTTCTTCACATGGTGATATCAAAATTTGTTGACATCTTTCAAGGGTGTCGTGAAATTTTATTACAACTTTCTATCTTCATTTAAAAAGTTTATCATCTAATGCTACTATGCTCATGACAGATATTCAACAACTGTTGATATCACAATGTGAAGAAAATTAAACTCTGTGTCTACTAAAGCAATAGTTTATATATTTTGACCAATTTTTTTTCTATAAAAACTGCAAAAACAACTGGGCCTTATTCGTGTCCCCTTGCACCCCAACTTAAGGAGCCTGCCCACACCACGAATAGCGTGGTACGTAGGTAGTACAGCTAGACCTGGACATCGCATCGAAGTTGCTTTCTATAGTTTACTTTAGAAAATAAATGGTACGGAACTCCGCACGAACTTTCTCGCTCTATTGTTTAGAAATAGAAACATTTACTCTAAATTCGTAACATATTATTATTATTATTATTATTTTTATTAGCACCGCGTCTTACTACCCGTTCGAGTTATACGCTTTAAGTACTAATTACTCTAATGGATTAGGAATTGGGAAGGTTGAATTAGAGGAAGTGAACCCACATTTGCGTGGAGGGGGAGTGGAAAACCATTTAGGAAAAACCACCCCCAGTTCACCCGACCGAGATTTGAACCTCGATCTTCCCGTCCTCAGCAGTCGAGCTTAACACGACAAGTGCGTTAGCCAACTACGCCACCGAGGCGGGTTTCGTAACATAATATACACTAGCATAACCGAGAACAAATTGCGTTAGACATACGTAAAACATTTTTTATTCATGGTTTTAAATTTCAAAATTTTATTTTTAAAGAATTAAAGTATTCATTTGTATATTTGGACCAATAAAACAATATCGATATTGGGTCCGCGAGGCCTAACATTTCGTATTAAAAGTTTGACTTCCAGTTAATTTTTTTTTTTTGTCATTTTACTAGGGAATGCACATCTTATGGTTATTGCATTGCTATTAAATTTGTCTTTTATAAATTTTGACCAATAAAATAGGTAATTATCGACTATTGAACCTAAAATGAAAGCGAGAGAATAGTTATATCCGAGTTTGAGAAAATATAATTTTTCTCTTTTCATCCTTTAGTAAACTGCTATTAATGTTACGGTTAAACAGACACACACAGACAGACAAACGGCGTTGCAAAAACAACTTTTTAGGGTTCGGGGGTCATGAAACGTCGACATCCATCAACATCTCGGGCTAGATTTTTTGAAGGTCATAATACTTTACCTTAAAGTGTTGGCAAAATTAAAAGAAAAATATATTTGTGTATAGCTTAAAACATTTGGTTTTATAAAAATATATTTCAAGTAAAAGATGTTTATTTTAAATAGATACACATGTAAGCAATGATAAGTAATTTCATATCTCAAAGACTTACGGAGATAAAATTAGAAATTAGAATTTACGCATCACACCGGAACCCTTAAAATCATTGTGACGCAAAGTTGAGAGTAGACATTTAGTTTGTAAAATTGATCAAAGCTTATAAATGAAATCTAATCAAAATCGTTGGAGTCGATTTTGATAAAATCAATTTATTTTTATTTTTTCACCCTTAAGGAAATTACCCTTAATTTTAGGGTTGGATATACAATTCCAAAAATTCCTCGGGGTAAACCTATAAAAACCCTATATACCAAGATTTAGCCCGATTGGTAAAATAGCTTAGACTCTAGTCCGAGGTACAGGCAGACAGGCATACAGACAGATGGCATTGCGAAAACAACTTTTTAGGTTAGGGTCACGATACGTCAACATCCATCAACATTTCAGGTTAGATTTTTTTTTTTTTTACGCTAGCAATACTTTACCTTTAGTGTTCGAAAAGTTAAAAATATATACATTTGCGTATAGATTGAAAGTTATTAATTTTATGTTTAGAATAAAATATTTGTATTATAAATAATTCAACATATTTGCAATGATAAATAATTTCATCTTTCAAATAGTTTCTGAGATTTGATAAAAAAAATTGAGAATTTACGCATCAGACTGGAGCCCTTAAAGTCATTTTGCCGAAATATTGAGGGTAGCCATTATGTTTATAATATTTTGAAATGAAATTTAATAAAAATCGTTAGTGCCGATTTCGAGAAAATCAACTTTTTCTCTTTTTGCCCTTCAGTAAACTAGCCTTAATTTAAGGTTAGATATCCAATTCCAAAAACTACTCGGGGCAACTCTATGGAAACCCTAGATACAAAATTTTAGTCCGATCGGTAAAATAGTTTAGGCTCTAGTTGAAGGTACAAACAGACAGACAGACAGACGGAAATTCAAAAACTACTTTTTCGGATTCGGGGTGTCATGAAATGTCGAGATTCATCAAAGTCTCGAGCTCGATAGTTTTGACAATCACAATATTTTCTCTACCTGTAAGATATCGAGAAAGTTACAATGTAATAACTATATAAACTAAAACAGAACAATTATTTATTTGTTTTCAAGTGAAGTGTTAAACCTTTTTTCCTATCGAAACGCGTTTTACTGTATTCTTCACCTGGAAACAAAAAAAAATCGGCCTCTTAGTATTGTGGTCAGCTGCCCTTGCCAGTGATCTATAGTTTCCTGGTTCGATTCCCGGTGGTATATTGGGTATTTCCCCCGGAAGTGGATCTGTTTAAAGGGTCCCCATAGTCTGGTTAGTTAAGCTTAAGTTAGGTTTAATATTTTCAATGACTTCACACCTTCATAATCACTATAATCACGTCGGTTCAATACGGTTATGACGTGTAGACTACCTCAAAGGTGTACCCTGGGTAACGGTCTGTTCTCACAGAGCGGCTAAAAGTCTATACACGGCGACAGAACCAGATAGGCCTACTTCACTACTCCAGCTTTATCACTTTAAAAGAGTAATTTTTAAGTTTTCTTTAATTAAAAATAAACGATAACCCTACTCGAGTGTTTTCTAAAGTATACTAGGGGTAAGGTGTTGAACTTCTATGCTGGGGGTTCGGGGTTCAATCCTAGGTCCCGGCACAGATTTATCTGATTACCAAACCCTTCCTTCACCTCTGACAAAGACCTCTTGTGAATGTGGGGAATGCCAGGCCTCCACCGAGGTTCGGATCCCACGTTAAACTGTAGGTCCTTCATTTCACCTCACAATCACCCTACCACTACACATTAGTGTAAGTGCGTATAACCCGAACGGGTAGTAAGACGCGGTGCTAATAATAATATTAATCTAAGGTATAGTACAGAAAATCACACCATGACGTAACGCCGGGTTCAAACTGTGTTACCTATCTAAGTTAGGTGTTATCCGTGAGTTGAGACGGGCTCTGTGGTTGTCTGCATGGCTGAGGTTGTGGTTTATATCCCTGACCTTAACCCTTAGTGGCGCGCGGTCCAATTTCTAACCGGCTCGCTGTGACTGGTTCCTCCCTCCCCCCCTTTGTGGTTTACTATCTTATCTATCCCTTGTATGCCGGTGTATAATCCTCGAATTCATCCTTCTTGTCCCGTCCCATTATATTAGCTATCTCAGGTGAGAACATTGATTTAAAACCTGCAGTGATGGTCGATCGGTCTAAGGCGGTGGTTCTCAAACTTCTTAGTCACCTGGACCCTCTAACCATGGAATAACTGATTTGCGGATCCCTTAGTGTAGGATAAATGATTAAAAATATGTTGGTTATAAATTAACACAATATTATAGGAATAAATCAATCATATTATATATTTAATGTAAATATAACTACAATATAAATAAAAACAAAATAAATATAAGTATTATATTTGTACATTTTTAGACATATTTTTTTAAAAATAAATCTAAAAAGAATTACAATAAAAATATTATATATATATTATATTTGTACATTTATAATCACTGATTATGTGAGGAATGGAACTACTTGTGTAACTTACGTGGACAAACTCGTGGACCCCCTGGATGAGTCTCAGGGACGCCGGGGGGTCTGCGGACTCCACTTTGAGAATCTCTGGTCTAAGGCATTAAACCTGCATCGTAGAAGATCACTGTAGACGGGGAGGCTGATATCTATTTTTGGTTCTATCACAGCGCTCCCTGTTTGGACTATACGCATGTGTGATAACTACTTTAATGGAGTAGGGAGGAGGAAGATTATTATTATTATTATTATTATTAGCACCGCGTCTTACTACCCGTTCGGGTTATACGCACTTACGCTAATGTGTAATGGTAGGGTGATTGTGAGATTAAATGGAGGACCTGCAGTTTAACGTGGAATCCGAACCACGGTGGAGGCCTGGCATTCTCCACATTCACAAGATGTCTTGTCAGAGGTGAAGGAAGGGTTTGGTAATCAGATAAATCTGTTCCGGGACCGAGGATTGAACCCCGGCCGCGAGGAGGAAGAAAGCCTTTTGGAGGTAATCTTTCTACACTTGCGTGGGAGGAGATTGGGAAATCATTTAGGAAAAACCACCCTCTGTAAACTCGATCGAGATTTGAACCCCGATCTCCCCGTCATCGGCAGGCCAGTATAACATGAGAATGGCGTCAGTTTACACCAGTGATTCTCAAACTGGGGTACGCGAGCAGCTCTCAAGGGAAAGTTGACAAAATAACAAGGGACTTATGGATAGCCCTAATTCTTGGCAGTTACCGTCATCTGGTTATTTCCAACCCTATTTTACCCTTATTTGCTCTCGGCTATTGACCAATTTCTGAATATTTTCAACCATCTACTTGACACCATCTACAGTAGCAGCTTATGATGCCTTTCTCAACAACATATATTTTTGAGAGTGGTTTTTCATCCATGGTGTACCTAAAATATAAGTACCACAATAGACTAAATTTGGAGCCGGACCTCCGCTTGAAAGTTTCAACTGGACAACCACACATTAAAAAGTTGTGCTAAACCATGCAGCCACACCCCTCTCATTGAAAAACTAATTAAAATTAAAAATCTTGATTTGAAAATATTATGTTTAGGCTTACTATATTTCTCTATTTTTGAACGCATTTGTGAAGAAAATGTGTAAAAGATTTTTAAGCAAAATTTTTACAGACCTTTTTACAGTAAAAATATGTTTTTAACTGATTATAACAATTCTCAATAAGATATAATATTAAGTCTATAGTCTAAATAGCTTTGTCATATTTAAAATATTTTGATAACGGATTTTTTTTTCAAATAGATTAAATAGATAAATAATTTACCATGTGGTTATATTTTTTAAAGCCTGTTATTTGGAATTTTTTCAATCTTGGGGGGTACATTAAACTTTTAGTCATCCTACACTCTAAAATAAGTTAGAGAACCGCTGGTTTAGACCATTCCACTACTGAAGTTGCTGAGTTTGGTATCATAATCTCTACTGGGCTTAGTCCATAAGTGTCTACAAAAGATTATAATTGTGGTTTTGTGGTGACCTGGCGGTCTAGGGGTAAGGTGTCAGACTTCTATGCTGGCGGCCGGGGTTCAATCCTCGGTCCCGGCACAGATCTATCTGATTACCAAACCCTTCCTTCACCTCTGACAAGACATCTTGTGAATGTGAGGAATGCCAGGTCTCCACCGTGGTTCGGATTCCACGTTAAACTGTAGGTCCTCCATTTCATCTCACAATCTCCCTACCATTACACATTAGCGTAAGTGCGTATAACCCGAACGGGTAGTAAGACGCGGTGCTAATAATAATAATAATAATTGTGGTTTTCACATTCTCTCCCCATGCTAATAGGTGCGTTATTTCCCTAATACAAACTTTATCATCCCTATCCCTTAGGAGTTAGACTGCCCCAATAACAATGCTTGTGTTAAACGTTATTATTAAATAAATAATACAGAACAGTCGTACATAATCTCCACTATATAATTTTTTTCACCAGCGCTGTTTGAGTTATACCCATATGTACTAATCACCCTAGTAATTTTATGGATGAGAAAGGCTATATTTATAGGAAGTGTACCCGCATTTGCGTGGATTTTTTTAAAAACCACCCTCACTACACCCTACGGAGATTCTAACACCGATCTCCCAGTCATCAGCAGTCTAGTCTACTTCGAGAGTAGCGCCTTAGACCATATGGCCACTGAAGTGACTCATTGGTTTATTAAATATCATAAAACATGATGCTATTTTTATGCCAGCTGTAAAAAATAAAAAGCCTTTAGTCAACTCTGGATAAAAATGAGTAATTTGTCTACCTTTTATGAAAAATTGAAACAACAGAAGCCTCTACTCTACGGGTTCAAAAGAAAGAGTACAAATATGTATGTTTTTAATATGTAGACTTAATTAACTTTTGAGAGTGGAGCTCTGTTTGTGGGCTTAAACACCCGAACGGATAATTTATCTGACCTAATTAGAATGTTTCATAATTATTTCTAAGTGTAAATGTTTTATTCACCTTTATTAAATATGCTATTTTAAATTCTGACCTCGTCATAAATAGGCAACCAGACGATCATTAATACAACGTTGATTCTTCTAATGAGTGCGAGTAATTTTAAACGATGCTAGTCTAATATAAAATTTAAAATTAATATCCTTATATCCAGATCGATTGAGCAATTTTCAAGGAACCGCGGCGAGTGTGTAAGTTGTCTTTGTTTAAAACTTTAAGGCGGTAGTAAAGGGAATGCGAGTTAAGGGGAGTACTTTTTAATATTTTATGTAGACACTTTTTATTTTGTCAAAAGAAATCAAATATTTCTCCAGTAGATTTTATTATTATTATTGGCGCTTCTTACCACCTGTTCAGGTTATGTTTATGATAAATTACTCTAATGAAGTAGGGATGAGAAGGAAGCATGTCGGTGCTTATCTACCCACATTTGCGTGGCATGAGAGTGGGAAAACATTTAGTAAAAACCACCCTCAGTATACCCGAATGGATTTTGAACCCAGATCTCCCCGCCTACAGCAGGCAAGTCTAACACAAGCCATGCGTTAGACCACTAGGCCACTGAGGCATGTGAATTTGACCGATTATATCAATGTTGATGGCTGTAAAACAAAAGTTGTGATGCTTTGTTGCTGTTGGTTTTTTATTTTGTTTATCATTACTATTAGCACCGCGTCTTACTACCCGTTCGGGTTATACGCACTTACGCTAATGTGTAATGGTAGGGTGATTGTGAGATGAAATGAAGGACCTACAGTTTAACGTGGAATCCGAACCACGGTGGAGGCCTGGCATTCCCCACATTCACAAGATGTCTTGTCATAGGTGAAGGAAGGGTTTGGTAATCAGATACAGCTTTGCCGCGACCGAGGATTGAACCCCGGCCGCCAGCACAGAAGCCTGACACCTTACCCCTAGACCGCCAGGTCACCTATTTTGTTTATCCAATTGAACTTTTTCCTAAACTCTCTACAGTCGTGTACCTCTTGAGGGGCTACGGCCTAAAAAAACAGTACCAATTCCAGCTATTCATAAAAATAAAGGCAAACAAATATCTGCTATCTAATAAAGTATAACCGCGCGTTCAAAATGTTAATAAAACTCAAGTGGTAAGCTAAACAAATCCATTATAGAGGCTTACACAAGACCTTGACACCGTCAAAATATCCGATAATTTGTTCCATCAAGCAATATATTATGAATAATGAAACTAGGTGCGGTAACATTAGTTTATCCTGAAAGGTAACAAATCTACCTTGCACGTTTTCACTATGGTGTAGCTTATAATATAGGCCTATAGTGTAATACGTCAAGGAGATACTTCTATCGTTCAAAGCAAACGAAGTGTACATTTCCTCCTTCCTCATCCCTACTTCATTAGTGCAAGGAAGTATGTGGCTAGCTCGGACAGATAGTAGTAGTAGTAGTAAGATGCGGTACTCTAAAAAATAAGTATTAAAAAAAACTGATGACAATACATCTAAAACTAAATATCTTAAGTCCATCTACACTATACTATTATAAAGAGGAAATATTTGATTTTTTGTTTTTTTGTTTGTAATGGATAAACTCAAAAACTACTGGACCGATTTTAAAAATTCTTTCACCAATATAATGATACATTATCAGCGAGTAACATAGGCTATATTTTATTTTGAAAATTTAATTTATTACTCATAAAAATGTCGATAGTCACTCATATTTTATGGTAGAATCTATGATGATTCTTCAATATGTGTGTTGAAAATAATAATGCGGGGGGTGGGGGGGGGGGTAAGAGGGGAGGATCTAGTTGTTCATATAAAGAGGCTTATCAGGCAGAAGTTACACATTATTACGTGAATGTAGATCTAGTAAGGCCTGTGATCTTTAGCTGTCACTTTTTATTATCGATACCTATAAAATAACTTTGGTAAAATGGAAAAAAAAAACCTTGTTTATATTTGATAAAAAGCAGCATATGAAAATTGGACAGTACCAAAGGGCCCCCATATTCGCGAATAATACGTTCCCAGATCTACCGCGATATTCATATAACATACATAAGTACGGTAAAGTTTAATTGATAAATTACTCACAAAAAGATATTACCAACATTAAATAAAGTACATAATATACTTAGCAACGCGTCTTATTACCCGTTCGGTTTATACGCTTAAGTACTAATTACGTCAATGGGTTAGGACTAGGAAAGGTTGAATATATATGAACTGAGCCTGCATTTGCGTGGAGGTGTAAAACCATTTAGGAAAAACCAACCCCAGTTCACCCGAGCGAGATTTCGAACCTCGATCTCTCCGTCCTCTGTGGTCTAGCTCAACATGAGACCAGTGCATTAGCAAACTACGCCACCGAGGCGGGTAAGTACATAATAATAACGAGAACTGTACACTACAGTGTAATTACCATTATTCTTGTTACAACCATCACTGATGATGATGATTATGATGATGATGATTATGGCGGTGATATAACACACTGCCCACGATGAGGAGATGAAATGGGGTGATGGTGTAGGCATTCTTTTCTTTTATAAACAATTTTAAAAAATTGGGCAGCGGTAAACCGTGGATGGGGTTGGGGGGGGGGACCCTACTGCACATTTTAATATTGGAGCAATCCGCTTGGGTGACCGCATTGTCTAATGCATCACTCTCACAATTATCATACTGCAGGGAAGCTCGTGGTTCAATCCCGGTTGAGTAAACCGGTGGGGGTTTTATTTCCCTAGAGGGTTTCTCACTCTCTCGCTCTCTACGAAAATGTGGGTACAATTCCTCTAAATTCAACCTTTCTCGTCCCTATCTCATTAGTTTAATTAGTTTATATCCCTAACGGGTAGTAAGAGATGGTGCTAAGAATATATAGGATAAAGACTACTCGATGTACATTTATTAAACTATCCGTAGTAGGTGAGCATGCTAACTGAACGCCAAGCTCGTCTGGTCTGATTTTACAATGCCAGATATATCTTTGTTTGGATCCATGATGAGTGTACTAAGGGTGGTTTTTTCTGATTGGTTTACCACTCTACGTCCATGCAATTGCGGGTACAGATTCTATAAATTATACCTTTCTATCCGCATTAATTTAGTTAAATAGAGCAAATTCAGATGGGTAGTAAGACGTTATCTAATACATAATTATAATATGTTCCATATGGAGACAAACTAGGCCAAATACAGTCCAATGTTAATATGAAGAGCCTTTTATAAATTACATACTTTTTTATGGTCAATATTGATAACATTTTACTATATTATTAGTGTGATTTCATATATATATATATATATATAAAGAGATAACCAACCCCATGATGCATATGGCTACAAATCTTGGGTTCGATTCCCGACTGATACCATGAAAAGAGGAATCAGCCCAAAGGTCACCATGGTTTGGTTGGTTGTTTCAGTGGTACCACTGTTTCGACAACCTCATAATCACCATCACCATCACTTCATCGGTACATGTAAAGAGCCTCCACGGAAAGAAAGTACGATTAATATATACAGGCGTCGTCTGGGCTACGGTACATTAGTACCAGTTAATATTTCTGCAAACGGGTCTATGATTGATGTAACCCAGACACACAGATGCATATCTATCTAGTTATACGTAACTAGGTAATGACAATATCCATCAAAAGTGACAGCTGCAGATCAGATGACATGACGTACGAATAAGTGAAAGTTTGCTCCAGTGGCTCTTATAACTTTCAGATAAAAAAAACCTTTCTCTGAAAATGGGACTGTACTTTGATAAAAATAAAGTGGTCTTTGAGACTGGTGAAACTAAACGGTGCATAGGAAAAGTCAAATGACTTAGTTACGTTGAGTGAATAATGATCGCGTGATTATTTTCTCTGGCAACAGTTTTGTAAAAGACAACTCGTAAAGAGGAGTTGAATTATTTTATCCACTCTTTAAACAATAAGGAAACGTTGTTTATTGGTAAATATTGTAGCTGCAATTCGCTTTTAGTAATTCACACCTGTCTGTGAAATAAAAATAAATAATTAAAAGTGTTATTATATTTTCCTTCTCAAAACATTATGAACTGATGAAGTCAGAGGTAGGATAAAACAATTATTATTGTTAAAGTAGTATTTAATAATATGTTTAAGTGTCAGCGTAAAATTGATGCCTTGAGTAGTTCTGTGAACAGTAGACCTCACTACCTCCATGTTCTTATCATTACTACAGATCGGTAAAATGTTTTTGGCTATAGTTCCAGTAAGATACAGATGGTATTGCGAAGACTTAATTTTTTGTGTTCAGAGGTTGGTCATGAAACGCCAACACCCATCGAAATCTCCAATTAATTTTTTTTTTCTCATGATTCAAGAGGTCGTAATAAAATAAAATGTTAATTGAAGAAATAAGCAGTATGATTCGAACACATGTCTTTCCCGTTCTTATAACCCCGTCTCCTTAAATAATATAATAATAATATTTAGCACCGCGTCTTACTACCCGTTCGGGTTATACGCGTTAAGTACTAATTACTCTAATGGATTAGGAATTGGGAAGGTTGAATTAGAGGAAGTGAACCCGCATTTGCGTTGATTGAGAGTGGAAAACCATTTTAGGAAAAACCACCCCCAGTTCACCCGACCGAGATTCGAACCTCGATCTCCCCGTCCTCAGCAGTCGAGCTCAACACGACAAGCGCGTTGGCCAACTACGCCACTGAGGCGGGTCATCTCCTTAAAACATTGGGTTGCACGACGACTGCGTGTATTTCACCATCAAGGTCAAATCGTTCTAAACACCAGTGGTATGGCCCCGCTTCAATGGCCGCATGCTCTAAACTCTTAAGGCGTCCTCTTCGCCGTATACTAGGCTAGGGGTGGAATCTCAGTACGGTGTACTAGGGTGTAGGGTGTACGCAAATGCGGATACACTTCCTCTAAATATTACGTTCCTCATCTTTATTAAAATCATTAGCGCAATTAGTACATACGTGTATAGCTCGAAGGTTGATCTCGGTGGTCTTGAGGTAATGTTCTCGTCTCACAAGACCCGATGTTCGTGGGTTCAAACCCAACAGGGTCAATGGATATTACTTTAGCGATTAAAATCCTTAGCACAACTTCCTTTGGAGGGGAAATAAAGACGTTGGTCCTATGTCGATTGTGGCTTGTAAAAAAAACCTGGAAGGAAGGTGAATACACCTTTTCCGGCAATATTTGTAGGAACTTTCACTATCACTCATGGAAATGATCGTATGTTGGTATAATAAGTCGCTTTATAAAGTGTACGTCAAATAAATAAATGAATAAATAAATAAATACCATCCGAACGGTGCTAAAAATAATTGTATGATTTCACAATAGTCAACTTACTGATTTAGAATTCATTTTAATCATTCTATACTACTCTATAAAATGTCTGAAAAAATGTGAATTCATTTAGAAAACACAATTTTATCTCAAGAAAATAAAATCGTAAACAAATCTTTTTAATAAAGAAAATAATCTGAAAGTTAAGTTTTCTATGAAAATAAATGATATATATCTAATACATTATTATTTTAAAAACTGAGATCTATTTCAAAGTAATTTAATAATAATGGTGCGTCTGGGCTATATCATTCGTAACTCAGTAATGGAAATATTAGCCAGTACTAATGTACCGTTGTCCTGGGGACTCCCGATTGTACTAATCTTACATCCATTCCATGGAAGCTCTTTACAAGTCCCGATAAAATGAGGGTGATAGATAATAGCGAATATGTGGGTACGAAACCAATGAAGATCTTAACCTAACCAAACCTTGATGACCAAGGGAATTAGTCACCTTTCGAGAAAATTCCCCGTGTACTAACCGGGAATCAAACCCGGGACCTCAAGATCAACAGCCAGAGCTTGACCACACTATACAACAACTTAAGGCCCGGTGCCCACGAGCGACGTGCGTCGTCTTTGAAGTCGCGTCATGTGACGCTGCGTCTCAGCATTACTTTGATTCGAATGATGGGGTTCACACGGCGGTGACGCTACCGCTCAGCGCGTTTTGTCGGTACCTGTGAACACACAGAGCAGTCCACACTATATTCCATTCACAGTAGGAATTGTTTTCTGAAAGGCCTTTTTCCCTACCAGAAATCTACTATATAGTAGGATATTGGTAGGAAAAAGACCTTTCAGAGAGTAATTCCTACCGTGAATGGAATATAGCTGCGCGCGTCATTGTGACTGTAATCACTGTACAGTCAGAATGGAGGACGAAATAGACACATCACAAATGCGACGTAATGGACATGCGATGTAATGGACTTGCGATGTAATTGTATATATACGCCCCTTCAATCCTATTGGTTGTACGTCAGAGTAGGGTTAGCTGTGTATAAATAGGTGGGCGAAATGCGACGTGATGGACCTGCAATGTATTTGTTCCTAAAACGCGATGTAATGGACATGCGATGTAATGGACTTGCGATGTAATGGTGCCCACCCTAAAAGTGCATTGAGTTTAGATACATTAGGTGCTATCTACCCTTTATTTTCACAATAACAATTTATAGAATATTTGAAACATGTTACAACCACTGTTCACTTATAAAATATTGAGTAGAGACAGGATGTTAGGCAAAATACCTTTACATTATTGTTACAGATATCATATAGATGACTTATAAGTTCATGTCAGGGTATTAGGGTTGTGTACAGGAAATATGTTTGACTATTTTTTATGCTCTGAATGTACAATGGCTTCAAACCCAACTGAGGCCGAAAGTTGCGTCCAAATAGACGCAAGTCGCTAGTGTGAACTGCTCCGGGTGCAACTTAGCGTCACCAGACGCAGGCTGCTTGTGTGAACTGCTTTTAGCGGTGACGCAGCGTCACAGGACGCGACTACAAAGACGACGCACGTCGCTCGCGGGCACCGGCCCTAACAACGGATTGTAATTTAACCAATAATACTTTATTTTATTTCTGCGTTCTACCAATTTTTTTAAAAAAAAGCAGCTCACCGACAGGCTAAGGCTTCAGTCTTGTTCCGTCTGGTTTTTTGGGAACGGGGGTTGAAATACAGCCCATACGTATTGAGTGTTTTTTCCTTAAGTGTTTTTTCACTATATCTTCAAACAATTACGGATATATTTTATCTTAATTCAACCTTCCTTTTTCTTATCCCATTAGTGAAAATAGGTTTGTATGTTCTAAAAGGCGTTCCAAATGTCTATTCATGAGAAAATAAAAGTAGCCTATTTTTTGCAGGAGTAACAATCATACTACAACCATTCTTTCGAAAACATCTTCGATTTTTTTTAGCATTGCGTCTTACTACCCACTAAGTTTATACGCATAAAGTACTAACTACACTAATGTGTTAGGGATGAGAGGTTTAATTTAGAGGAAATATACCCGAATTTGCGTGGAGAGAGAGAGAGTGGATAACCTTTTAGAAAAAATTACCCCCAGTATACCCGACCGGTATTAAAATCCTAATATTCCTTTCATCAGTAACGTCTTAGGTGATTGAGTAAACTTAAGCCATGTATAATAGATATCCGCTAAGGTTTTTGACCAAGGCGGCCCTAAAAATAACAATCTGGTGTCTATGTTTCCGTTTATTAAAACACGCATTGATAAATTGCAGAATGTTACTAATACTTTTCTTAAAGTTTCGCGGTTTTACATTTATTTCATTGTTTACGAATTTTAAATACCTTATGTAAAAATAAGACCAAATTTGGAAAATAGTTTTTGTAGCACAACATAGAAACTTTTAAGTCAACATTTTAATGCATGAAATAATGTGCCAAAGTTAGTAGGTATTATTTGTAAAACCTTTTTAAACTTTAAACGACAGCAAAAATCCATAGCACATTTAGTTTGTATCTATGTCAAACTTAGCAAACTACGATAAAAATATTCTCATTTTTAATGGCATTTTTCTCTGCTTTGTTTGGCTGCTTAAAACTCGCTTTAAATATATTAGCCTTTAATATTTGGTTTTGTTGGAGGCTGTGAAATTTTAATCAAGTAATGTTCGCGAGATTGCGAGTGCTTTTCAATTTGGCTTACGCCAGTGGAAATGTACCATAGGGTATTAAATAAACGAGTATATATATATATAGATTAGATATATATATATAGATATATAGATATATAGATATATAGATTGCGAGTGCTTTTCAATTTGGCTTACGCCAGTGGAAATGTACCATTGGGTATTAAATAAACGAGTATATATATGTATAATATATATATATATATATATATATATGTTATGTTTCATTTTGGAGTGTTAATGTTTTAATTAGAACAATACCATGAAGCACACATGATTAAAAAGAATTATATAACTACTGCCACTACTATTATTACTGATAATATTATCAATAATAATGTTGATAATTATGATTATGCTGGCTAGTATATTATTATTATTATTATTATTATTATTACGTATCGCATTTAAAGTGAATTTTACAAACACAAAGCTACTTCCACACAAAACGTACAAATTGACACAATACGGTAAATCTACCCTTTAACATAAAATTCTGGGACCTAAATTATCAATAATATTGTCACCCGCCTCGGTGGCGTAGTTGGCTAACGCGCTTGTTGTGTTGAGCTCGACTGCTGAGGACGGGGAGATCGAGGTTCGAATCTCGGTCGGGTGAACTGGGGGTGGTTTTTTCCTAAATGGTTTTCCACTCTCCCTGCACGCAAATTCGGGTTCACTTCCTCTAATTCAATCTTCCCAATTCCTAATCTACTAGCGTAATTAGTACTTAAAGCGTATAACCCGAACGGGTAGTAAGACGCGGTGCTAAATATTATTATTGTCATTATTACCATATTTTGTGGGAAATTAAATGAGCCTATTTTTAATTGATTTATTAATTTATACATAGTAAGCAAGTGCTGTTCAGGTCGTACTTCGTTCCCATAGTTCCGTATGCAGCATAAACCTGCAAATTGGAAGCAAGGGGGACAAGGAGGTTTAGGACATGGCGATGAAGTTTTTGAAGAGCATGTCACCGTGAGAAATATGATTATGAATGAAGATGTTCGGGCAAGAGTTAGGTTACAGGGGATGGTAGAGGAAGCAAGACTGAGTTGGCATGGACACGTATTGAGAATTGAAAAAGGAAATGATCCCTACTAGAATGATGGCGTTGAAGTTTGGAGAGAAAAGACCCGCAAAGGAGACCAAAGTAGAGATGGGAGTAGCGGATAAAAGCGAGTGTGCGAGGGAGAGGATAAGAATAGACTAGAAATAAAGGGAGGAATAATAGTGAAAGTACAGAGAGCGATGGAGGCATTTTGCTAAACCTATGATCCCCAACCCCATCTGGGGTCGCGGCATGTTTCGGGTATGGTCACAATGATTTTTGAGGTTATGCCTTCATGGTTACTTTACAAAATATGATTATAATAGTTATTGTTATAAAGTGGTGTACAATTTAAATAAAAATGTAAACTGTTAAAATAATGAGAACTGTCGAGTTTCTCCTCTAGGTTACTTTAGATTACTCAACTTTGAGAGTTTGCTTACTGCCTTAGTTTACTGTAACATCCTCGGTGTTTAGTTAAGTGGAGCAGGGAGCTAACGTAACTTCCAAAATACCCACTGGCCTCGATTACTCTCTTGTGAGACATCTTAGTCACATATGTATACTCATTATATAAGCAGTTTATAATAATTTAATCAAGCACGTGGGATTAACATCACGCTTGTTTAATTTGTCTGTGAAGAGGTCAAGATTCAAATTCCGACCGGAGGTACTTATGTATACTTTTTTCTAAACGGGTTTCCCCTTCTTCCTCTATGCAAATAAAGGTACTTTTCCTATAATTTCACTCTATCTCAAAAGTATAATCAAACGCGTAAAGCCCGAACGGCTTATAAGATTCATTGAAAATAATAACTTAAAAACAGGGATATAGACGCTTGTAGGCTATAAAGAGGTGGCGATGGTCTCAAAGACAAAAATTGGGGTCAAACCCTGAAAAAGGTTGGAAACCACTTTACTAAGCTGACCAGGTCAGAGGCTGGAAATAGCTAATGTTGATTATTATTATTATTATTATTATTATTATTATTATTAGCACCACGTCTAACTACCCGTTCGGGTTACACGCACTTACGCTAATGTATAATGGTAGGGTGATTGTAAGATGAAATGGAGGACCTACAGTTTAACGTGGAATCCGAACCACGGTGGAGGCCTGGCATTACCCACATTCACAATATGTCTTGTTAGAGGTGAAGGAAGGGTTTGGTAATCAGATAAATCTGTGCCTGGACCGAGGATTGAACCCCGGTCGCCAACACAGAAGTCTGACACCTTACCCCTGGACCGCCAGGTCACCCTCATGATGATGATGATTGATTACAGGATCGAACAAGGCTGTTTATGAAGATGGGGTGTTAATACATAAGCGGACTATTAGATCCCGAGGTCTGCGGGACAGTCAGTGATGAAGAGTACCTGGGGCGTAAAATATCCGGGGCGGACCAATTAGTGGGACAAAAACTATATAGTAGGATTATAAAGACAGTTAGACTAGTTGCAAATTACATAATTTAATTATTGTTTAAAAAATTGGTTATTGTATAATAGATGATGTAGACAAAAATATGTAAGTAGATTTAGGCCCCGAACTACCCGCTAGATGTCGGGGTGGATGAAAATTAAATACATAAATATATGGTTTTTGAAAAACACTTCGCCTTTCCAATCAAAACCAAACATTAAATTTGAGTAGAGACGTCTCTAAGTATTATTTTGATCTTGGTTGGGGTGCAGAGAGGGTAAGGTAAGGGGGAGGGAGTAAATCAAAACTAACCAATTTTCACTCTAAATTATAGCTTAAAAAGGTTTTTGTCACATGAATTAAACGAATACACGTCTAACTTTATCATGTATGCATCCAAACTTGGAACTTAATTTAATTAATAAAACACTCTATTGTTTATTTTGCGGTAATAATTGGAGTAGATTATTCAACCCTTCTCTACCCGTTAGCAACTCCTGTGTCTTGGAAGCTTTTAAAAAAAAAATGCAAGGCCTAGTTTTAATATTGGATAGAAGTAGTCCTGGAAATAATAGCCGGCTAGTACGATTAACTATTTACTAGGTGACCTGGCGGTATAGGGGTAAGGTGTCAGACTTCTGTGCTGGAGGTACGGGGTTCAATCCCCGGTCCCGGAAAAGATTTATCTGATTACCAAACCCTTCCTTCACCGCTGACAAGACAACTTGTGAATGTGGGGAATGCCAGGCCTCCACCGTGGTTCGTCCCTACCATTACACATTAGCGTAAGTGCGTACAACCCGAACGGGTAGTAAGATGCGGTGCTAATAATAATAATAATAATAATATAGGATAGATAGGTGCACAGATTTGCGGAACAACTCATCCGAGCTCAGTAACACAATTACACGAACTGAGGAGTAAAAATTAAATTCATAATGGAATATGGAGGTTAGGTTAATTTAGGCTAGGTTAGGTTAGGTTAGGGGTTAGGAGTGGAATGGGATTACAGTTCCACAATTCTTGTGGGCCGGCTGACAGGTATAATTTATTCGGTAATTTGAGTGGGCCTTAATTGAATGTCTGTTAACAGGCAATTAAGTGCGCCCTTATGGATAAGTGGTTATTTAATTGGACCCATGAACCATCTATTGCTGTGAGGAGAGGGGGTGGTTAGAATTATTGATACATGTGAAACATTCAATGTCCTTTTACACAATAACCGTTCAGCTCTTACGCATACGTGATAATTTAAGCTAATGTGTCAGGGATAAGGAAAATCGAATTTAGAGAAAATAAACCCACATTTGCGTGGAATGAGAGTGGAAAACCATTTAGGAAAAACCTCCCCTCAATACACCCGACCAGGATCCGAACTGTGGTCTTCTCCTCATTGGAAGTCCAGTCTATTCTGAGAGTGACGCCTTAAATCAATGGTTCTAAACCTTTTCCTTACCGCGGACCCGCTGAAGCCAAAGGTAATTCACCGCCCCCCCCCTCCCCCCCATAATCTCCCTCATCATACAAGGGGAAATTATATACCTAAACGAACATTTCTGGTAGTCAACATAATCCATTCCATATTAGCAAAAGGAAAAAGATGTTTAGTCTGACATTAATGGGGAAAAACAGATGTTTAAGAAAAGTGTGAATAGTGAATATATATATATATATATATATATATATATATATATATTTATATCGTATACAAATAAATATTCACTATTCACACTTTTCTTAAACATGTGTTTTTCCCCATTAATGTCAGACTAAACATCTTTTTCCTTTTGCTAATATGGAATGGATTACGTTGACTATATTTATAAAAACTTATAGCTATTCTAGATTTGTTTAATGGACTCCCACAGGTGTCTCAGTGAACCTCAGGCTGGGAGCCTCTGACTTGGACCATTCTACCATCGAAACGGGTACCAACTATTAACAATAGTAAGATCATTCCTAGATACATAAAAAAGCGCGATTTACTCTTTCACAGAATTTAAATCTGTTAGGTTAAAGGACACACTGAATTAAGCATAAAAGAGCGTTCAATATACCTCCAAATAGAGTTACGATCGCAAAAGTCCGTTCTGTGAATGTGAACTATGAATTCAGGACCTGATAATACTAGAGGTTAAAAAGGGTTTTTGAGAGGAAGAAAACACAAAAGAAACACCTCTACCAAAGATTTATGAAGAGAAGAGTTATTTTGAGTGTTCTCATTTCGTAGTAGCCGTCAACCATTGTTGTTGAAGTTGCGGGGATGTTTCTTAATATCGTCTTTATCTTATGTGGCTATTAATATCAGGCAGGACTTTGTGTTATACCTCACCTGCGAGATATTTATTTACTCTCTTCTTGTTATAGTGGCTATTACTAGTTTCTGATTTAATCGTGTTGTATTTTTCTACAGTGATGTCATTTCGTCAACGAAAAAAAACACACAAACAAAACAAGTTAACGCGATCCATTGTCTTTGAGAATGTATAAAGTTTACAGCGTTTTAAAATAAAAATAAATAAATAAAGATTATAAGATAGACCTATGTGCTAAATTGAATAAATGGCCTTGGACGAGTCAAGAGAGCTCTGAGGTAAAAAAGCAAGCGTTTGTCAATATTATCTGGTTCGAACCCTGGTTGAAACGTACTATCACCCGCTTCAGTGGTAAAATGGTCTGAGGTGTCACTCTCGTATTTGACTGGATTGACGATGACGGGGGAGATCAGGGTTCGAATCACGGTCGAGGTGTTGAGGTAATTCCTTTTACAAAATGATTTTATACACACACACACACTCTCTCTCTTTCGCTTTACCTCCNCCCCATGCAAATGCGGATACGCTTCCTTCAAATTCAATCTTCCCTCGTCCCTGCCACATTTGTATAATTAGTACGGGTAGTTTGATTCCAGCTAGGGCCTGAAATAATTTGAATTAAAAAAAAAATGGATTTATTCCTGTTAAGCACATACTAGAATTTCAGGATATAATCTAGGATAAAATGTTTAGTGTCAAGAGAGAAGATTTTATCTTGACACGACTTACAAACTAACATAATCTAGGACAGTTCAATTAATGGAGGGTATAATTATTGATCAAACTTGACAAATCTATTTCCATCTTTAAGAGATTGGTTTTACCTAGTTTGAGAACATAACCATTGAGACAGTCCAACTCCTTAGCTCTGTCTACAGGGCGTTTGCTTATTGAGAAAAGGGTCCCCGCTTCAATATCCGCCATGAACGTAAAATGTATTTTAGGTGAAATCGGGGCTTCTTATTTTTCACAGTGATGAATTAATGTACTAGAAATTGGGTGCTATGTCTAATCTAGACTTTAATGGCCCAAGGCGTCACTCTCGTGTTAGACTGTACTCCTGATGACAGGTAGATCGGGGTTCGAATCCATCACTACATCTTCTTGTATGGGCTAGAGTAGGTTATTTCTTCCATTTATCTGTCCTAGTCACACTTACGGCTCTAAAAAGTATGAAAGTGTCAAAGGTATGAACGATACTAGTAATAACATTCAATAGACAGCCAGGCCCTGTGATGAATGGAGTGAAGGTGTCGCTTGTGGGGTCAGTTGGTGTTTGGCTCAGTGAGGAAAGCAATGGGAAACTACCTCACCCCTCATTTCCCTAGTACACCTCCCCAGTGTTGACAGTGGAACAGTTGAGGGTCCAATCAACCTTTGGGTTGAATCCTTTTCGTACATGGAGCAAAGCCACTAACAGATGATTCTTTTTGTTAGAAAATTGCTTTAAAAATGATACTCATAGGTTTGAATTTAAAAAAAAATCATTTATTTATGGAAACTTGGCGGTTAGGTGTATACTATTATAGAATGTAATTTTTTTATTTGACAATACTCGTGATATTAGGATGTCACAAAGTTTTATATATTAGCATTTAGCTCGCACCAGGTGTTCACAAATCTTGGCTAATTCACTGTTTAATTTGATTTTTTATGGATTGACTTTTGAAACACCTTTTAGAAATATAATTTATTTTTGTGGCCCATATTGATAACATTTTACTATATTCACATGACTTGACGTATTAATATATGAAAGTAGATCTAGTAATTTATTCTATCTGTCAGATATGTCCATTCGTAAGAAAATCGGGGCATAGGATTGTTCTTTTTTAGAACCTCGTCTTACTACCTGTTCAGGTTATACGCATATGCACTAATTATGCTAATGAGTTAGGGATGAGGAAGTCTGATTTTATAGGAAGTGTACACGCATTTTTGTGGAGGGAGAATGAAAAGGACATTTATTAAAAATTACCCTCAGTATATCTGACCGGGATTCAAATCTTGATCTCCTAGTCATCAGCCTTATAGTATACTGCAAGAGTACTGCCGAGGATGGGGATATTGAGGTTCGAATCTTGGTCGGGTAAACTGCGGGTGGGGTAGGGGGGTGGGGGGTTCCTAAATTGTTTTCCACTTTCCCTCCACCCATATACGGGTTCACTTCCTATAAATGCAACCTTCCCAATTGCTAACCCGTTAGCGTAATTAGTATTTAAGCGTCTAACCCGAACAGGTAGTAAGACGCGGTTTTAAATTAATTAAAATTAAATTAATTCGAGAGTAGTGCGTTAGACCACGTGGCCGTGACCGAAGCGGGTACTTTTATTATTATTATTATTATTAGCACCGCGTCTTACTACCCTTTCGGGTTATACAAACTTACGCTAATGTGTAATGGTAGGGTGATTGTGAGATTAAAGGAGGACCTACAGTTTAACGTGGAATCCGAACCACGGTGGAGGCCTGACATTCCCCACATTCACAAGATGTATTGTCAGAAGTGAAGGAAGGGTTTGGCAATCAGATAAATCTGTGCCGGGACCGAGGATTGAACCCCGGCCGCCACCATAGAAGTCTAACACCTTACCCCTAGACCGCCAGGTCACTTTGTTTTATTATTCTAGAACTAAATTAGTTTATAAGCCTTGTGCTGATGAAATCGATTAAAAAAGTGCAGGTTAAATACCTCAAGTAAATAAATATAATTATATCTAGAAACATGTCCACATAGCTGTCTGCCTGCCTATCGATTTACCTGCAGCCAATCTCGGTGGTCTTGGGATCTGATGGTTGTGGGTTCAAACCCATTCAGGGTTGATGTATTTTCTTGAGCGAAAAAAAACAACAACGTAGCATAACATCCTTCAGATGGGAAGTAAAGCCGTCTGTCCCATGTCGATTGGGGCATGTAACAAATCCCTGGACGGTATATGAAAATACCTTTCCCGGCAAAATTGGTAGGCCCTTTCGCTCGCGCTCATAGAAATTATTCTGTGTTGATATAAGCAATCGTTTCAGAACGTTCAGGTTGAAAACACCAAATTAATAATATAGTAAATATATTGACATAAATATTTGCATGTATTTATTTAACTTCGCCAGATTAAATAAATACATACTCTCTCTATATCTCCATATATGCACACGTAAACACACAGAAACAAATGAACGCAGCATACCAAAAACATTTTTTAAACATCAGGGTGACATATCAAGAACATTTTAGTCAAAATCTTGATACCTACTTTGTTTACGTAAATCATTCTTTCTCTATGCCTCGCGTAAATTAATAAGTAAACCGGATAAGATATGAGGGTTGTTAGAAATACTAATGTTGACACTGTAATTAAACATTATGTTGCAATGTGAGCTATAAAATACCCACTTAAACCAAAGAGTTCCGTCTTAAGGTTTGTTTGAGATGCAATATAAGAACCGTTTATTTTATCTTTTGAGAGAGAGAGTGGCGTTTATTCACGTTGTAAATCACAGTGTCTTACGTAACTTTAATTAAGAAAAAGGAAAGGTTACTTATTTTATAAGTATAGTCGTTTTGCCGTTAATAAACACGTTTATAGTACTTTTAGAAGCACCTGTGACTAAATTGATGATTTCATTCGCCAACCACGTGCACATGTTTTTATATATAATCGTATCTTATTACTTGTTCAGCTTAAACACATATGATAATTAGTCTAATGGAGTAGGGATGAGGAAGGAGTCATTTTAGAGATAATTTATCCTTATTTGCATGGAAGGAGAATGGGAAGCCATTTAGGAAAAAACAGTCGGTTATGTAACTAATAGAACCGACTGGGATTCGAAACCCAATCTCCTCGTCATCAGCAGACCATTCTAACATGAGAGTGACGCCGTAGCTTAGACCATTTTGGCTGCTGAAGTGTTTTATTTCACAAATTGATTTTTGTTTGTTACGCAAGAGTCTTAGTATATTCAAGATATTCTGTTTGCTTAGTAATATTATATAGCCCGTTAGGGCTATTCACAAATTTTCACTAATGGGCTAAGGCTAGGGGACAGTATGACTAGAGGTTTTCTTAAAAACTAAAAGCCACACGGAAAACATTTTTTTCCAACTTAATTCTACTATATAATTAAGGAAAAAGTCCTTCCAAAATCTCTTTCGTATTAAAAGCAGGCTATACTATTTTTTTATTTTAGTATCACGCCTTATTACCCGTTCGGCTTATACGCCCAGCCTACTGTTTACTATAAAAACCCAGCTTTAGCATAATTAAATAGTATTACAAGTTCGTATAGGCATACAATTAGTGAATACAGTTTTTTATTCTTCTCAACAAGGTGTTGTCTAAGTGCTAATGCAGTGTTAGTGATGAAGTTTGTCTTTCAATAGAATTGCGCGGTCATTACGTCAGAGCGTTACGGAGAAACAATCGCAGGTAAACAAATAAATACAAATCGTTGTGCGAACCTAAATGAATAAATTAATTATCCAAGGGAAATAAAGAAATGCAATTTTCATTTACTTTCTGAAATTCTTCTAAAAACTCACTAAATAAACTAACTGTATTTTAATTTTAACTAAAACAACAAATACTAAAGTTTAAAAAAAACACAAAAATATTGATTGTAGTTTAAGGAATTCTCTGAAATCTTTTTTTTTTTAATTGGTTTGATAATAAATTATTCTACATGACCTTTTTATTCAGCTGCGTTTTCTACCCGTTCGCATATGTACCTACTAATTACGCTAATGTGTTAAGGTTGAGGTAGTCCTGAATTTGCGTGGAGGGAGTGTCGTAAACCATTTAGGAGAATCTATTTTCAGTACACCCGACTGGGATTCGAACTCCGATCTTCCTTGTCATTTGCAGTCTAATATTTTGCGAGAGTGACACCTTACACCATATGACCAACTATTCACCATTAACTATGATGATATCACCTGATTTAGGATACGGATTGCATGTAAAAAAAAAATTGACATATCATAAGGGCCCTCCGCCTCCTGGAGGGTGCAGCAGTAAGCCTATTTCTTAGGTTAGTAGCTTTTCTGAAGCTACAAAATCCCTAAAACAATCCAAAATTATCTTAAAAAGTTATGTTATGTAACTAATAAAACTTATTTTATTTATTTGAGGAATGTTAGAGCTAAATTTCTCAATATTTACCTAATTTTTAAAAATAATATATATACACACATATATCGCCTTACACATTGTTGAGAATGAGATAACTTCATCTTTTCATATATTTAAAAAATCATTATGAATCTTAAAAAGTTTTAATTCCATTGGAATATGTCTACATGTTTCACTCCTGTTTTTAAACTAGTCTTGAATTAAAATAGCAACCACTTTCTATAATAACGTAAGATTTATGAACGTACGCAATGCGTGGCTTTGTTATTCGGTCCCTTAAGGACAATAAAGAGACAGAGCTACAGTAACATTTTATTAGGAAGGATTTCATCTGAAATATATAAAGAATTATTTGACCTTCTTTCATGTAATCATCCAGTAACCACTTTTGATAGATATTATCAAAACATATAAAATAACACTAGTAAAAATTTTACCGAAAAAAAAAAGTTTCTTTTCTAAAAGGCCCTTCATATAAGTATTGGACTCTATGCATTACATATACTAAGCTTTACACTTCAGAATCGAGGATTATAGATTTCCTTGGCTAACAAACTACTAATTCAAGTCCTAGGGCCAGTTTCATAGTCAAATTTAGTACGCCTCATGTGCGGCGCTACACTAAGTACATGACGACACCTACCTATACCAGAATGGAATGGGCCAGTTTACTATGCGAGAACGGCCCATTCCAATCTGGTTTAGGTAGGTGTCGTCTTGTACTTAGGGCCTAGTTTCATAGTCAAATTTAGTGCGCCTCAAGTGCGGCGCTACACTAAGTACATGACGACACCTACCTAAACCAGAATGGAATGGGCAAGTTTACTATGCGAGAACGGCCCATTCCATTCTGGTTTAGGTAGGTGTCATCATGTACTTAGTGTAGCGCCGCACTTTAGGCGTACTAAATTTGATTATGAAACTGGCCCTTAGTGTAGCGCCGCACTTGAGGCGTACTAAATTTGACTATGAAACTGGCTCCTAATCTCATTCATATAAAAATATTTATTTTTCTTTCTACTGAAGTGGTTTCATCGGTACTCGTTCCAACGTCCTGACGGGAGAAGAGTTTTCTAATGGGAGTCGATGAAGGCGTGACCCTAGCGACAAGATAGTTTGGACTCGGTCCAGGGAGGCCGTTACACTATGCGGCAAGCGAGATGGTCCAAATACACAGCTGTTCCCTCCCGGTCTCCTCCCCACAACACCCCTGACCTATGACCAGAACGGTCTCTTATCACTGCAGTGGGGTTTTGAATCTTACCCCCCATCCCCCCGCCTTCTTTTTGCACCATCAGAAAACTGAAACAGCGCATGCGCTTGGGCTGCTATAATAGACTAGCACATGAATATATAGTGTACATATCCTATCCATAGGAAAGGAGTGGTGATAACTGACAGTTAAGGAAAAGCTACCAGATCTACTCTAATGTATCCATTCGCCAAACCGTATTCTCTTCAAGACCATATATTGATTTATAATAACTTTCCACTGTCAAAATTTTTACGACAAACAATTAGTTTTTAATTTTGTTTTTAGTTTAACATTATTATTATTATTATTATTATTATTATTATTATTATTATTATTATTATTAGCACCGCGTCTTACTACCCGTTCGGGTTATACGCACTTACGCTAATGTGTAATGGTAGGGTGATTGTGAGATGAAATGAAGGACCTACAGCTTAACGTGGAATCCGAACCACGGTGGAGGCCTGTCATTCACCACATTCACAAGATGTCTTGCAGAGGTGAAGGAAGGGTTTGGCAATCAGATAAATCTGTGCCGGGACCAGGGATTGAACCCCGGCCGCCAGCACAGTTGTCTGACACCTTACCCCTAGACCACCAGTTCACCTACTTTACGACAAACAATTTGTTTTTAATTTTGTTTTTAGTTCAACAGTTTTGACATCATAGTTGACCTCGGTGTTCTTGGGGTAAAGTGTTCGTTTCAGGACCCAATGTTCGTGGGTTCAAACCCAGTCAAGGTCGACGGATTTTTCTTCAGCGATAAAAATCCGTATTACAACTTCCTTCGGAGAGTACGGCGTGTCAATTGTGGCATGAACCCTGGAAGGTATGTGAAAATACCTTTCCCGGCAAAATTGGTAGGACTTTTCGTTATCGTTCATAGAAATTCTTGTGTGTTGATATAATGTCGGTTCAGAAAGTACACGTTAAATACTTCAAAAAAATCAAAAAAATATAATTTAACATCATCTGCTTTTGGTCAGTTGAATGAACTTTATTTACTAGGAGTATTCAATCCGCACTTTCTAAACCAATTGATTGTATCAGCACACAACCTATTAACGCCCTTAACTTTAAAACTACCTATCTCGGTGGTCGC
>CABEEJ010005936.1:0-16028 GCA_901482245.1 Timema douglasi | reverse complement strand
ACGGTCTAAGGCTTCACTCTCGTGTTAGACTAGACTGCCGATGTCAAGGAGATCTGAGTTAGAATCCAAGTCGGGTGTATTCAAGGTGCTTTTTTCCAAAATAGTGTTATACTTTCCCTCCACGCAAATGCGGCTACAATTCCTATAGTTAAACTTTCCCCATCTCTAACTCATTAGCGTAACTATAAGTACATATGCGTTTAACCTGAACAGGCAGTGAAACGCGGTGCCATAAAAAAAACACTCCCAGACGTAGCACTTAGTCCTCCCAGTCATTATTTTTTCACTGTAAAAAGATAATTTCCAAAGTATCAAAATTAAACTTTTTAGGCAGCGCTGGGATTCTAACCCAATACCCTTAGATTCCCTTGGCTGTATGCTCCCCATCCCTCGACATTCAGCTATGGGAATTTTTTTAAGCTAACTTTATCCTACTGTAATTAATATTTTTTAATCTTTAAATTAATTATAGTTGATCACTAATTTTTTATTATTTTCCTTGAAAATATAAATATTTCCGTGAAAAAACATCCAAAACTTTTTTTTTGTCTGTTGATAGAAAAAACTTTGTATTCGTGAAGTTTTCTTACTCAGTTTCTTTTGAAGGTATAATAACTTGTGATATCTCAGCTCGAAGGCAGTTCACTGAAAAGTTTAAATTTAAAAATTTACTTTTGCCCAAGTTTGGAAAGTAATAAAGTTTGCTTTTTAAAAGTCAAACTTCTTTATCTAGTAATCACAGGAGCTCTGAAAAGATAACATCGTTTGTTGAAAGAACAGAGGCATTGGAAAAAAAATTAGTGAAAAAATAAATCCAATTTGTTCAATGCTTTTTTAAACCTTTTTGTTATTATTATTAGATTTTCTGTCTCACTACTTGTCCATTCTATTTGTCAGTGAACTTAGACCGCCAATGCACCCTGTTCTCTGCCTCCTCTTTCATCTCCCAGAATTTACTTCTTTCCTTCAAGTCATCCAATATTTGAATCCTCCTTCCTAAGCCCCTCTTTCCCTCAACCTTTCCTTCTATGACGTCGTGCAGAAGACAGTTCCTCCTAAGGATGTGTCCGATCCAGTTTACTTTGCACCGAAGAATCACATACAAAATGGTTCTCTTCTCACCCACTCTTCTTAGGACTTCTTTTTTTCACCCTATCTGTCCACCTGATCTTCTTAAGTCTTCTTCAGCACGTCATTTTAAATCTCTCAAATTATTTCTTTATTATATTCTAAGTGTCAAAGTTTCTTGCTACAAATGTAGTAGCATTTAATCTCCCCTTCCCCCTTTCCATTACGATTTCTATTCCTTCTACACAAACTATATTTTTTTCTTCAACTTGCCAGCTTCTTATATTATTGCCAAGATTGACTATTGGTGCAACATTGTTTTCCTTTTTGATTAGTTCGATTGGGCTGACATTTTACAGCTATCTTTCTTAGTTTTTAGAAGGACACTTTATATTTTCTGGTTAGAATCCGATAATTAGAACAACAATAAAAATGTATCACTCATTGTAATTAACAGAACATCAACAATACACTCGCTTCTTTTAACTAAGCTGCCCTCAGGGGGCGAGGGATAATTGTAGGGTGTGGTGAGGGAAACAAGCTCTTTGGGCATACGTCGTATCTACGATCTCGGTGTGGGGGACCGTCGCGGCAATACCATACCATAATTCTACCATACGTATACGATACTATGCCAGTGTGTAAGGAGCTTAAAGGTCCTCGCACACCGGCATAGTATCGTATACGTATGGTAGCAGTATGGTAGCAGTATAGTAGCAGTATGGTATCGGTGCCGCGACGGTCCCCCACACCAAGATCGTAGATACGACGTATGCCCCAAGAGCTTGTTTCCCCCACCACACCCTACAACTATCCCTCGCCCCCTGAGTGCAGCGCAGTGAGAATAAGAGAGTGTATTGTTGTGGTTCTGTTTCTTATGAGTGATAACTTGTCTTCTTCCTCTAATGAGGATATTGTGGTAGCAGCTATGTTGCTGGAGCCAGAGAAAAATAAGTGGATACAGGATATCATAGAGAAATATATATCCCTTTCTCTATAATAATATCAATAAGAAAAGAAATATGTTTGGAGAGTTTTCTACACTGTTTGATGATTTGATCCACGGCGATAAAAAGTTTTTCGTATATTTTAGAATGAGTTATGCTAAATTTTGGGAGCTTTTAGAAATTGTTGAGCCCCATATCACAAAAAGAGATACAAACTACAGGGAAGCTACTGTGAGAGCTATTGTACATGAAACCTGCAGAGTGATATGGGACATTTTAAGCCCTATTGTCATATCAGTTCCAACTAGAGACATGTGGGAAAAGATTTCTGAGCGAATTTGGCAGAAATGGCAATTTACTAATGGACTTAGAGCCATCGATGGTAAACATGTTGTGTGTAAAAAGCCAGCGAGCAGTGGTTCAACATTCTTTAATTATAAAAAGGACTTTAGCATCGTTATGTTGGCAGTAGTAGACACAGATTATAAGTTCATTTTTGTTGACGTGGAAGCCCACGGAAGTTATTATTATTATCATTATTATTAGCACCGCGTCCTACTACCCGTTCAGCTTGTACGCACTTACGTTCATGTGTAATGGTAGGGTGATTGTGAGATGAAATGAAGAACCTATAGTTTAACGTGGGATCCGAACCACGGTGGAGGCCTGGCATTCCCCACATTCACAAGATGTCTTGTCAGAGGTAAAGAAAGGGTTTGTAAATCAGACAGATCTGTGCTGGGACCGAGGATTGAACCCCGGACCCCAGCACAGAAGTCCGACACCTTACTTCTAGAGCACCAGGTAACCGAAGGTGAAAGTGATGGAAGTATTTTTTCAAGGTCAAAACTTGGTAAAGCAATCCGTAATGGTACATTGGACTTCCCTTCTCCTAAAGGATTGCCCAACGACCAAAATGTGGTTTACCATATGTTATTGTAGGGTATGAAGCTTTTCCACTCCTAGATAACTTGATGCGGCCTTACCCTGGACCTCAGATACAAAACAACGGAGCTAAGAAGATATACAACTACCGACATTCAAGGTTTAGGCGAGTAAGTGAAAACTCATTTGGTATTTTGTCAAAGAAATTTAGAATATACCAGATAAGGTTGTAGATGTCACCTTAGCACTTAGACTATGTTGTGTTAGCAACAACATGTTTGCATAATTTACTGCGTGGGGATGATGACAATCTGTGGCAACAAGGAGAGTTTGAAGCCAATGTTCCGGTCTTGGGTCTTGTGAATTTGCCCAGGATGGGGATAAGGGGTGGTGAAACAGCTAATTCCGTCAGGGACAAGCTGAAATATTTCTCCAATTTATCTGAAGGCAGTGTACACTGGCAGCGTCTGATGGTGTACAGAGGCCTACAGAACATGCTTCAACCACCAGCCGATGAGAACTGACACACGATGAAAGGCGAAGCAAAAATTAAACAAAATATGTAAAAAAACGTGTTTTAATACGATTTTATATTTTATTGATGTTCTAATTATCGGATTCCAACCATACTGTATCCTTTTAGACACTAAGAAAAATAGCTGTAAAATTTCAGCCCGACAGGACTAATCGAAATGGAAAACAATAATGCAACGATTGTAAATCTTGGTAATAATATAAGAAGCTGGAAAGTTGAAGGAAAAAGATAGTTTGTGTAGAAGGAATAAAAATCGTAATGGAAAAGGGGAAGGGGAGGGACCATGCATCAAACCACTGGCAAGCCAGCTGCAGAATTGATTTGGTACTTTATTTACTTAAATTGAATGCAATGTCTTGAATAAAATTAAATATATAATAAACTAAACTACAGTCCATTCATCACAAGAAGTGTTGTAACTGTAAGCTAACAGTAGTCTTTTTTTTACTACAGACATTGTTTTAAATTCACAAATGTCCCATGTTTAAAATAATAATGGTTTGATTGGTAATAAGATAATACAAATATGTATCAAACATTTCTAATAATACTTCCCTAAGAATTACCTTGCTAAACGAACAAACTTCTATTTCCACTCCGCCATGGCCTAAAAATATATCTTTGGTGAAATGTGGTTTTACCCATTCACAGTGATGAATTAACGGCTGGAGGCTGGATGTTATGTCTGTCCTAGATTTAAGATTAGCGTAATTTGTACATAGGCTTATACCTGGACAGTTAGGAAGAGGTAGTGCTAAAAAAACAAACAGGCCTACTTTAGCAGACTACACTATGGTCCTATCTTATTAGCTGTACCATAGTGAAACCATGCAAGTTAAGCTTGTTACCATACAGGATAAACGAACACTACATAATTATGTTCAAAGTTAGATTACTGTATGTTCTAATTTATTTAGATAAAAAATATTTTTTCACTCATACATTGGCTCTCCACTAGTATTTTGTTTTTAGTTTGGAATTTCTAGTAAAATCATGCAATTTTATGTTTTAAAAACAAATAAATATTTTTACCTCGGGGAGGGAGGGATAAATGAATAACAAGTTTGGCTAGAATCTGTTGACATTGATTTTGTTTTTAATTTTAGTTTCGTTTACCTTTTCTTTTGTAAATAAATTATAATAATAAAATTAAATTGTGCAAACCCTAAACTTTGAACAACCTGCCCTTCGCACATTTTTTTCTAGATGAATACAAAATAAGATACAACCTAGAGTTGTTCTATTCTATCTCTATGCATGTGCGTTTGTATAAAGTTTGGTTGAAATATGGCAATTAAATCAAGAGTTAAACGGGGCATACTCCCCCTCTCCCCAAAAACAAATTGAATGCATAAGCTGTTTTTGTATTATATATTCAAATAAAAGAGTTTAAGAAAATAGTTCGTTGTATACCAAAGTTCAGGAAAGCAACCAAGCAAGCAATTTATTCCTCTCCTTCCCTGGAGGCTGTCTCGCGGTGACATTGTCGTTCGTTGTTTGGGGTTCATTACCTCCGGGCAGTACAACCGCCTATCCGCGCATGCGCCTCTAGGCGAGAGATTCGCTCCAGCTGGCTCCAGCGATAGTTCACTAGCTCACATCATTCGCCCTCTCTCAACGCTGGGTCGAAGGTACAAGGGGACCATTAACCTGCTAAACCATCATCACCCTCAACCTCTTAAAGCCTGTGGCTGGCTCAGTTCAGTAAATGCCTACTTCCTTTTCCTTCCACCCTTTCTTCCTCTTATAATCGCTTCCATTATTTTCATCTCGCACACATTTTTTGGTCTCCTTTGAGGTACTTTTCCTATATATCATATGAGTTCCTGGTTACATATCCAAAGATCCCGGGTTCGACCACCGGCGCTACCATATTCTCTGTGAAGAAGTGGGTCTGGAAAAGGGTCAACTCAAGATACGTGAGGACAAATTAGGAGCTACTTGAATGAAAAAGTAGTGGCTCCGACCTAGAAAACTGAGAATAGTGGCCTAAAGTCTCGTTGTGCTTACCACACGACAACCTATATCCACGTAGGTTGGCACTATCTTCGCCAATAGACAGTAGGCTCTCGATTGCAAGCTGACGCAGTGGATCTTTTTTGTTTTTAAAAAAATAATATAACTTTGAATTTAACCCCGACCTCCTGAGTCAGAGCCTAGAACTTCAGTGGAACTCGCTAGACGTTCGTAATATTAAAGAAAAGAGTATGTATTACTTTTCGAATAAAATGTCTTTATTCAAGGAGTAGAAAATTATATTTGTCCTTAGTAAAGTTTTTGCTTCCAGTTAATTAAAAAAAATCTGGTCAAAACACGTTCATTAATGATTTGTGTTGTGAATTTATTTTAAATTCCCCCTCACCCTCATACCTTCGCCAGATAATATCATATACACATATAAGTGAATTTAAATTATATGCGGTTCAAAGTACTTCTGCACTAATAAATTAATATAAAAATAATATAACAACTATAAAATGTACACAGCTCGGCCATTTCTCCAACCTAAACAAAGAATATTAAAAGTATTTTTCTCTGAATGTGATACAAATCATCTGCATTTCTCCCTACCCCTCCTAAATCACCCCCTTCTTAGAAAATGGTTCTCTAAACCAAAGCCCCGCAAACGGATGGCCATGCAAGGCACACTGGCGCCCTTGAGGCCACAGCCCACAGAGCCACGTATCACTGTTCAATAAGAACACGAATTAGTTTGGTACTAGCGGCAGACTTACATGGTCCGCATTTATTACTTACTCGTACTTACTAATATTTTAAATGCATCTGATAAAATCAAAAGCTTTCGCGTGAAGTTAGAGCTATGATTTATCTAAATTACTAATGGTTTGAAACAAAATGTTTCCACATGTTAAATAAGTGGATACAGAAAAAGAACTTGAACATTATTTTAATCTTGTGACATTTGAAGTTACTTCAGAGAGAAAAAAAAGTGTTATACTTGCCTAATTTTGATTTCCTGTGGGCCTACAAACGTTGGACTAGCTGCGTAATCCATTTTTTGATGCCGCGGTGGGTATCTAGGACAAAAAAAAAATGAAATGCAAAAAATATAGGCTTATTATTGTAACGTGGGAATAAGCCACTGGGAAGAGCTAGATGGAGATGGAAGTAAAACATTGGAATGGGTCTGATAGAGGTAGGGTATAATGAGGTGGGCTGGATAGAACTAGCTCAAGATAGGGATAGGGTGTTATGAGATGGACTGGATGGAGCTAGCTCAAGAACTCCTTTTCAAGAACAAAACATAAATAAATAACAATTCACAAATTTTTTTTTTACCTAGATTCACTTAGTTGAACATTTAAAAATTTAAATTATTATGTGACGACACCATAAAATAGAGTACCTAATAGTTAGTTCACTTTGGTTTCGACTTAGTTTCGAATGTTTCAATTTTAACTTTGATTTAACTTTTCTTTATTTAAAAAACTGTCTTCGCTTACCCATATTAAAATGGGTAATTAGAGATAAGGTCAATGTTTTTGAAGCTTTTATGTCAAAACTTTTTTTGGTCAAAATTAATTAAATATTGCTTCATTAGAAACCTACCATTTAATTTTCTTCACATAGTGATACCAACAGCTCTTCTTGAATATCTGTCTAGGGTGTCCTGGAATTGAATGACAGACTTTCCTCTTCATTTAAGAGGTTTCTCATCAAATACCACTATGCTCATGACATATATTCAACAACTTTCGATATAACCATGTGAAGACAATTAAATTCCATGTTTATGCTAAAGCAATCTTTGATTTGTTTTAAATAAGAAATATATTTTGCTATAAAAACTCTAAAAACAATTTATTAAACTCGCGTTCCCCGCGCTTCCACCTTTATTAGACAGCTCAAAATATAAGGTTTGTTACTGGTATGGAAACCATTTAGTATCTTTCGTTCGCTTCTTTCTAAACGTAAACAATATTTTGAAACAACAAATCATTACCCAATTATCAAGGTACAAATGAAAGTCTGTAACAAGTCTGAGAAATCCCATCTACAATACTCAGACATGGCCGCCGTATTGGTTGAACGAAAACCAAATACTGTTTGCCATTGAGTATATACAATATTTTATATATACTCAATGGTTCTGCTATAACAAACTTGTTTGCGTTCCTTAAATGCATAAACCACACCTGCACAGTTGTTCAAGATAAGTAGCACTGATTTCACAAATCTGAATCCCCAATGTTAAGATTGTATCTCGCTGATTGTTTAGTTTCATAAATTCAAGTTCATACTCACTGCTGAGCAAAGTTTGAAATAACGCGTAAGCATTTGAACACAGGGTAATCACAAAGGGAGAAGGACAGTTCAGCCCACCACGATTAAGTTCGGTGAAATATGAAAAAAACTACTTTATCACAAACCAACTGTATTTCTTCATTGGACTGTAACATTAACCTACATTAATTAAAGTTTCCATGTTCATTCAATTTTTCAATCACTTTCTTGCTGGTGTAACTTGCAATACATACTAGAATTTTCTGTGTTTCGGGATGAACTGGAACTTGAGACATCTCATATATTGCAGGTTCTAGATACTCCAGATTATCTGCTACCTTTTTGAACTGTCGTTGTAAAATCATTAAATTGTATTTCTCCAAACTTAGCTGATTTGAGTTTTAGTACACTCAATGCCTTCAGTTTCTTTTCAGATTCAAGAACTTGTTCTGCGGAGACATTATATCTACAGCCACTCAGTCTTCTATAGGCACCAAATCTTATTTATAAACTGTCAGTCTGTAATTTGGCAGTCAGAATGAATGCCCAACCATACTTCTTAAATATATATTTGCGTAACTCAACTACTGATCGAATAGTATGGATTATAGCAATGTACGTATTATTAGTAAGATTTATTTCTGTGTCTGATGAGTGCCAGATATATAAATAAGTTCGTAAATTGTGAAGGAACACCAGTATTGAATAATTAATGCCAGTAATTGGAGTAGCATCAACATTTCTGGTGTATTTCCCCTTCATTGGGTAACATTACTAATTGTCCACCGCTTGGCAAATAATTTTAAAAATTGGACACTGACATCAATACCTTTGTTTTTCAATGTTTCAAGAGCCACTATATTCTTTAAATAAAAAATATTATCAGCTAAGGAGACATTCTGACGCTCAATATACGAAGGGTGTAGAGCTTTTCTATATAAGCTTGGTGCGAGTTTTAACAATATATTTTTTTCTGACTGAAATAAATCTCTAAGATCTGAAAATGTTGCCTCAGTAGTTGTATATTTACACACAATGCTTTTGCTTTCATTAAGTATTCGACAGAGTATCTAAAATAAAAAAACACCTGTTCCACATTTAGTATAGTAAATGTTTCATTACATCTGTTCAACCAGGTTCTACAGATGCACTTCATGAACAGTTTCAAACATAAGAAAACTTGGCCTTGAAGGACTGGCTGGATATGGTATACCATTTATAAGACTACCACCACACACTAGTTCAAACAGCTTTCTATGTACACGATTATTGTCATAAACTAAACATACAACATGAAACCCAAGTTCAATCATCACATTCAATACTCAAATCGTGAGGTTATGTAATGTATAAGCTTGTAGGCTTTTTACAGGAAAAATACCAATTACATCTTTGTTTTGTGAATGCAAAGACGAAGACATAAATACTTGCATAGTCGTGGCTGCATCTACATTTACACCGTCTTCTGCCATTCCCAATATATTTCCTCCTTTATATGTTATTTTATTATTAAGATAAATTTAATCTAGTATAACAAACACCACTAGGTCCTGACTCTGAAGAAACTTACTTTTTTCTTTCAAAAATAATTTATGTGAAGCTCCTATACCTGCGCTAATGGGGCCAATTTTACCTAAGAACGGTTTCAAATAAACATGATGTGGCAAATTCAAAACATACGTCTCTCTCATAAATTGATAGGCACCAGGAAATGAATAAGATATATTTGCAGCCAAGATCAACATTTATGCAGGATATCTTATTTGTTTCACGAGTGACAGCTCCAATTGTTACAGAACAAGTTTTATTTTAATAATCTTTCCTGCATCAAAACTATTTGAATGTAATGCTTCTTTGAAGAAGTTTATTAGAAGCTTAGCCCTATCACTAATATCAAAGATCTCATTACAGTCAACTCTCGATTCTACGACCCCGGGAATAGCGTCCCTCTCGAAGTAACGACACTTTTTTGGGGAACCGTGAAAAATGTGGGAAAAAAGGTTGAACAGTTTAAGGAAATGTGTTTGTTGCATTTATTTAGGTTGCTGCGTTGCAATTATCTTTGTGAGCGCTGTATTACTAGTAACTGGGGTGGGTCAGGTATAAAAAAAAGACACCACCTCATCAATGCCAGCCAATATCACTTGACTCTGTCCAACCCCTCCCACAACCAAGACAATGTTTCCACGCGCGCGACTGCCGCTACATCACGCGCCAGGCTTGCTTTTGCCATTGTTATTTCGATTCTCGATTTGGTTACTATTTTGGTTTGATTTTGTGAACAATTTTTGACGACCCGTGCTATTGTTTAACATTGTTATTTTGATTTGGTTACGTTTTTGGTTGGACTTTGTGAACGATTTTTGATGACCCACGCAATTTTTTAAAATTTGATACGAACTTATAATTTTGACTAAATGAGTGAAAGGAGTACCTTCTTCAAGAAATTGGTAGGTTTTATTTTATTTACTTTTTCACGTATTATCTAAAACATGAAATTTTTTCGTATGGAGGTCAGGGGTGGAACAAAATCTGTTAAAATTCCAATAACGACCCCTTCGAAATAACGACCCTTTTCCAGGGAACCGTGAAAGGTCGTAGAATCAAGAGTTGACTTTACTATAAATCTGAAGATGAGTTAGAAAATTGTCTAGTTTAGTCCATCTATCACATTTAAGATAATTTTGGCCTTCTGATTCCAAGATACTTTTGAAGTTTTCTGGTGGCAAACACATGTTTTTATAGAAAACTTTTAACACCCAAATCATTAGTAATTTTAAAACTTACAGTAAGAGATGGAATGTCAGTCTATGTCTTGTCGTTTACTTTAATAAAAAGAACATAGGCTTCATTCATTACCAAAATAAATGGCTTAGTGTCGTGTTTTATAACTTCACTTTTAAAATTTTCAAAACTAGAAATGACGTCTTTGTCACACCATTCTCTAAAATCCTTTTCTTCTCTAGCTAATAAACTATTTGCGCGAATGACTGAATCTTTTCTATCCCTAAGGACCTTCAACGTGATATATGAAGGTTAGCTTGGAAATATACCGGGGTAGGCATCATCCCGAAGTTTTGGTTTTTTACGGGGAACATTTAATGATTCACCATTATCCACCAGAAATATATCCTCTCTAACGATAAGTTTGTCCACGAAATGTTTAATACTCACTAATGTATTATCTGTCACTACAAATTTATCACGATGGATACAGTTAATCAACTTCTCTCTCAGAACTCTATATTTAGGGTATCTAAATGCTGAAGTATCTGTGGCAGTGTAGTTGGACTTACATCCAGGTACACAGCACGACTGGCCCATTATAACAGTTAATACCACTTTTAAAACACGGGAAAAGAAGATTTAAACATAAACTACACTAACTTAACGAAACTGACAAGGCAGAAACTATAAAGTTTACCGGGTACGCACATCTGTTTCCAATTACGACCAATCGATATCGACGCCATTTTGACTACAATCGATAGTTGCATTAAGGTCTGAGTATTATAGATGGTCTTAGTCTGAGCGATCCAGTAGGCAGTTAATCCTTTTTGTCAGTCTTCCTAATCTCTTAGCTCTCCGGATAGATCCTTGTGAATTTAGTAACCCAGAGAATCCAATACTCCTTTCTATAATCTCGTGTTTGTTGTTTTCGCCAAATTGACCACTAAAAGCACTTTTCCTATTTCTACTCAATTTAGTATCTCTTATTTTCCTTCATTATGGCAGACACACAAACACTAATTAACTATTCAATTATTTCAGAACTGGGTATTATTCAATGCCTTACATGGCGTGCACATCACATACACCACATACCAACACTTTGATTAATTTCCCGTTGCGTACATAATGTTCGTAAACTATTATCAAGTTAACATGAAGCCTTAATATGCGTTCAAATATATACTAGTACACCCCTGCGAATTTTGTGTATGTGTGTTTAATGTACATAATTTAAACACACAACAGCAAAGTTTTTACAAACTAGCTTAAATCAGATGACACTACACTGATTAAACATATACAGTAATCTCAGTTTATGGATATGAGATAACTAACGTCCATTTTCTGACCCGAATTTGTACATCAGTACAAGACATATAAATGTACTTAAGTCTAAAATAGACACAACATCAAGCCCCCAGCCGTTAATATATCACTTTGGAAGGGAACACCCACATTTCATCAAGTAATTTTTTGGCCATGCCAAGAATTGGACCCGGGACCCTTACTCAGTAGGCTAACATGCTACCGACTGAGCGGAGACATCAGACAGTTATTTTATCTATTGCATCTATAATTTCCTTGATTGGATTAATTTGTATTACTTGTATTGTAAACTTAAAATAAAGTTTTAAGTTAAATAATTCTCTAAGTTAAAAATAAAGTCTACTCTTTAAGTTTTGGTAGCTTTAATATACCGCTCATTTAATATTTGCAATATAATATACTGACTAAATAAATGACGAATCTATCATGGGCGCACGCTGGGGGGTTGAGGGGTTTGAAAACCCCAAAATGAAGGCACATTAACTCTCTCTCTCTCTCTCTATATATATATATATATAAATAATTATGTATAGACTGTTCTCTAGATAGCTTTTTACTGCGAATGTACTACATAATACACAGAAATTCTATGTTGAAAGACTGCATCGTCTACTTCAAAACAAGCATCTCTCCTTTCGTTTTGTGAAACCAGATAGGCTAGAAAACATGAGGAAATTAATGAGATTCAAAGAAGTGTATAAGTAAGTAGTTAATGCACTGTAAAAACTTCAGTCATCAGAAAATCGAGACACTTCAAATTTGGCACACCAATTATTATAGTGCATTACTGCAGAGCAGTTTTTAATGTACCTCATTGTAATTGAGAAAATATTCTCTTTTACACTGCAGCTGTCAAAGGCACTTCAAAAAGTAGAGATTTATATTTCTAAAACCTGCTCTCATGTTAATACAGTTTTGGAAGTCTTATAACTGCAATAGCAATTCCGAACAAGAATTTAAGACATTGTATGCAATAGCATTAATACTGGCGTCAAATGTTGGCAGCACCATCAAAATTTCCAGAGCAACTGTGCATCAGGTTCATAGAGAAAATGTTCCAGCGTCAGGTCTAGAGGAATAGTACAGGATGACCATATTTATACCATTTTTAGACAATGTAATAGTGTAATTAAAGGAACACTGCACAACCACAAACAGTTTCTCTCAAGACATCCAAAAAGTGATTCCTAATCATCTTGCAGGTGATGAAAGTGACCAAAACTTGCAGTTCAGTGTAGATCTACACAGACAACTTTTTCCACATACTGACATGTTCTTCACGGAATTTCAATCATGGATAAAGAAGTGAAGCAATGTAAATCTAAAAGACAGGCCAAGCACTGCAATAGAAGCATTTTTGCAGTGTAGTGAAACATTTAATCCAAATGTGAGGATACTTATTTTGATACTGGCGACTCTTTCCAGCTCAACTTCTTCACCTGAAAGGTCATTTTCGACATTGAAATGATTGAAAAGCCACCTGCGTAACACCATGGAGCAATATCGCCTAACCAGCCTTGTCTTTCTCAATGTTCACAGAGAAATCAAAGTGGACACAGATGAAGTTATCACCAAGTTTTCACCGAGCTCAAGGAGGGTAGATTTCATATTGTGACTATAATATATTTGATCCATTTTTAATTGATGCAAACTATGTTTTTGAGTCATTACATATGTATTATAGCTAATTACAATATATATGTATATGTATATATATATATATGTTTTTAAATCAACATTAATTCATGGATTTGTCTTAAAACGGTTTTTTATGATAATGATATTGTTTTTATTTGAGTGAAGTTAAGGTTAACGCCTTTTCTTACACGTAACGCATTTTGTACAGGCATACTTACCTGTTAATATATATATATATATATATACTTGTTAATATATATATACTTACCTGTTAATATATATATACTCACCTGTTAATATATATATATATACTTACCTGTTAATATATATATATATATACTTACCTGTTAATATATATATACTTACCTGTTAATATATATATACTTACCTGTTAATATATATATACTTACCTGTTAATATATATATATATACTTACCTGTTAATATATATATATATACTTACCTGTTAATATATATATATACTTACCTGTTAATATATATATATATATATTAGTTTTAATGACCCACTACCAACTTTAGTTCTTTTGAATTGAATTTAAGAAATAAAAATACATCTTATGGTTCCTTAGCTGAGAAAGTAGTACTCATCCTTTAAAACTTCTATGTATAATTAAAATAAGAAGAGGAAGGAGGAAAAAGTTAGTGCTCGACGTACTATAATATAAACTTTCTCGAGAAATGAGAAAACATTGTCGGTATCTTCGTAGAAAATGGAGATTTCGCAAGGAGTTGACAACTACAGCAGTTGTCTTTGTATTGTAGTTAGGCGGAGGGACATGTCCAAGGAGTTGGTGAGCGTAGCTGCTCTTCAACTCGAAAGGAGGAAAGGAGTAAGAGGACCTCTTGTGACAATTCATCTTGTGCTAGGTAAACGACGCTAATCCTTGAAAGGACAGTTCACAACTTTGTGACCACTTCTACCGCAAAACCTTTATTCCCTCTTCTTTTCACCAACTTCTTTTTATCAGAGTTTCTTTTTCCACTTTCTTTTTATCTCGTGGGTAATTATTATTTGCTTTACTCTTTTGAGGCAGCTACATTTGTCTGTAAAAAAGAAAAAAAGAAAAACATATATTAAAAAAATACACGACGCAGCAGTGAAAAAAAAATGTGCAAAATATACTGCAGAAAGTTTTGTTTGTTAGCGAGTTTTTAAGAAACATGACCGGTACCTTTGATCATTTGGTAGTGTGTCTCTCTAGTAAATTGTACATTCCGGGTTTGACTACCGGCTTGGCAAAAACATAAAAATAGATGGTGAAAGTGTACAGTGATGAATAACGTTTAGGTAACTTAATAGTGTATTTTTTTCTAGCATTAAGTTAGTTTGTAAGTTGTGTACTAATATAATTCCTTTATTTTAGAAACTTTGGAATACATTAGCCCCATGGCTTCTTTGGTGCTGACTGACAGCTCACAGCTGACAGTTGACAGCTTTAGAAAGTTACCAGGCCAAATTACGTATCCCTACGCCAAACCAGATGATCTGCAAAAACATGTGTTTAACAGCTGTCACTTTTGACAGTCAAAATTTACGTATATATCTAAATTTTGACTGTCAGAAGTCAGCTGTGAGCTGTCAGTCAGCACCAAAGAAGCCATGGGGCTACTGTACATTGCTTTAGTCAAGTAATTTATTAATAGTGCTATAGCTGAACTATCAATCTCATTAGAAATACCACACAGTGTGAAGATATTGTTCTTCAATTAGGCGGCACCCTTAATTATACACAAACTAGTCTAAAGCCATTTAGTCTATGTTGTTTAGTCTTTATGTAATATTAATACTTATAAAATTCGTCATCCAGCGGGACAGTATACATAAAAGTTGAAAAAAAAATTGTAAATTATAAATCAGAAAATATATTTTTATACTGTACACTATAATAGGGGTTCGAACCACGTCTGGGTGTAAAAAGATTGTTTTTTAATAAATACTACATAAATACACTAATATATATATAAATACTACTACATAAATACACTAGTATATATATATATATAATTCAGGTCTTTGAAATGGGAACTTGATTATTATATGCTTTGGTGGACGGAGATGTTCCTCTTTTCTCAGCGTTTCTGTAACAGTGTATATAATTTATTTATACTGTTTGGTGAAACGTGTCTGCAATGACGTAAATTATTTGGTCCCACATATCTTACGAGTTTTTAGTGAATGTTTTTATTTTAAGGAAAAAAAAGAGAGAAAAAGTGTACCGTACCAAGTGATATAGAAATAAAAAGAGTATTTCGGTGGTCTTGGGGTAAAATGCCCTGCTTAGGAGCCGATGTTTGTCAGTTCAAATTCAGCCGAGCGATAAAAAAAAACAGTTGTACAGCTTCCCTCGGAGGTGAAGTAGAGCCATCTGTCCCATATCGATTGTGACATGTACGAGAAAATTAACCCGGGAAGGTATATGAAAATACCTCCTCCGGCAAAATTGTTTGGCCCTTTCGCTCTCGCTCATAGAAATTCTCGTGTGCTGATATAATCAGTTGGCCCCGAAAGTGCTTGTTAAATACCTCAAATAAATAATATAATATTTTATTATCATTACTGTAATTGATCACGAAATATTTTTGTGGGATAAATATTTTCACAGCCTCTACGACGATCCTTCTCCACCCCAC
>CABEEJ010005935.1:0-44837 GCA_901482245.1 Timema douglasi | reverse complement strand
AAAGAAACCTCCGCAACTCCCAATACTCATCACACACTCGGACTATTCCCCTCAATGCATCAGAGCTCATCTCATCTCTCAGGATCAATCACTAGCAACAAAGATGATGGACCCCTAACTCCAGAATGTGATCCATTCTCTCTCTCTCTCTCTTTTCGTTAGTTTTGAAGAGCTGTTCCTTTTCAATGCTCACAACAATTTCACTACTCTGGGAACCTCATGAGATTTTGCATCCATTCTTGATTCAGAGATTCAGTTAGAAGTAGTCCAAAAGGAACCACAGTACAAATAACTATCGGGTTAGAACAAGGTCTACAACACAATCTAACCTTGCATGCAATGGTCTCTACTAGTGGCAATGTGATTTAACCTAGCATTAAACAAACAACTAGCCCAGACTAAACCATTTTAAAAGTTAATCAAGTGTAATTATTTGAAAAAATAACTAACACATATTATTATTCTTGTAACCATCCCTGTGGTATAGTGGTAATTGCACCTGGCTTTGAACCCAGGTGTCCCTGGTTTGATTCATGGCTGGTACCATGGGTAATTTTCCCTAAAGGGGAATTATCCCAACAGTTACCATGGTTTGGTTAGTTAGTTTAAGTGTTTCCACTGATTCTACACCCTCATATTCAATATCACCTTCACCTCATCACATTAGGACATGAAAACAGCCTCCACGGAAAGGATGCACTATTAGTACATTATTATTATTATTATTATTATTATTATTGTGAATTGGCCAATAGTAAAAGTAGGCTATAAATAAAATGGTCAAACAGCTAAAACGATTAGACCTATTACTATGTTGTTGTAATAACAGAATTTGATGCATTTGTAAAAATAATATAAAAAAAAATAGGAGTTGCAGAGCTATAATGCACAATTGATCATGTTATTTTATAACCAGTGATTTGTGACTTGAGTTTCTTAATTGCAATTATCTGAAAACAAGAAACTTGAGAAAGTAGATAGTAAAAATCTTTAAATCATCTTTAAGTTTAGTCAGGAAAATAAACACTACCACAACTAATATATGTTGATTTCAAACAATATTAATCACAAACCCTTGATAATTGTGAAAACCTATGATGTTTCAAAATAAGACATACAAGTATTGATTGCACTGCAAATATCAAAACAAGATTCCGCAAACATAGATTGTATCTTCAAACGACATATCAGTATTATTGGGTGAAGTATTGAAAGAAGATTGCGCAAACATATGGGTATTGTTTGGTGCAAAACAAGATTGTGCAAACTTAATCATCATCATCATCATAATCATAAACTACCTCCACCTTCCTCTATCCTTCCACCATTCTTCCTCCTTTAATTTATTCCATTGCTATCCTCTCATTTGCACACTTTATGTTATCTGCTCCTCCCATTACTTCCCTTGCCTTCCTTGTGGTCTTATCCCATCCCCAATCCATGCCCATAACATCTCAGTCTAACTTTACACATTCTAGCACACATACATTACATCACTAGAAGAAGTATCAAGTAGAAAATATATTATGGTAGCCCTTGTATATTGATAGGCACTGTATTATCACTTCAAAATTCACAACATTGGTATAGTGATGTATATATTAAATCTATTTTTCACCTACTAACATTATGTTACAACAGAGCATTGTTTGTGTAGGTGATACAGCTGGCGTGGATCCCAATGGTATGTCAACTGAACCAACAGTCTACCACAGTCTATACCGGCTGTTCACGGTGTAACAAGCCTCTTTTGCGCAGCGGCTGGATCTGCGATCGCTGTCACACGTCAGAATGTGCATCATGCAGTGTGTGCCACAAGGTCGTGCGGGGCATGTATGTTTGGTGTCAGGGTTGCTCCCATGGTGGACATTTAGCACACATGCAAGAGTGGTGGGAGAAGGGTAATAAACAGTGTCCTGCCGGGTGTTGGACATGTGTGTGAGTACAGCTAGACAAACATTAAACAGTGTCCTGCCGGGTGTGGACATGTGTGTGAATACAGCTAGACAAACATGGACATGTGTGTGAGTACAGCTAGACAAACATTAAACGAGATGATAATACTACATACATTCATGACAACAAACATAGTTGGATTATAAGTTTTTAGGATCAAATGACTATCTTGAAAATAAAATGTTAAATTAAATCAAAATTACTGACTGACAGAAGTATTTTAGATTGTGGTAGATGCTATTGTTTTGGTGCCTCTAACCTCCGACTACAGGACTGCAGGGGCACAGGAACTTGTTTTGTTTGTTGATGATTGAGTGATGGAATGAGTCATATTAATTTTTATTAAATATCATTATTCCTGTTTTACTGATTCCAAAGTCTCTACAATTACAATTTCATTCTTCTTCCAAGCAGCAAACCTAATGATTAAATTATTTTATTTATTTATTATACAAAATATTATTATATAAAAATTAAAAAGTGTAAACAGTAGAAAAATCTTAAAATAACCTTGATTTGCACAATATCACATAAAGCTCATGTTGAGTACATTTTCAATTGTGTGTAATAAAGTTAAACAACATAAAAACTAATAATAATCACAAAGAAAAATTACACCTTGACACAGTAATCGAACCTGGGACTTTTGGCTTAGTACACACTTATATTTAGATGCAACTATAATCGTATCTAACAAAGTATAATAAATTTGATATTTAATCCACCAGAACTTTCATTTACTAGGGTTTTTTTATATTTGGTCCCGGCAAAGATTTATCTGATTACCAAACCCTTCCTTCACCTCTGACAAGACATCTTGTGAATGTGAGGAATGCCAGGCCTCCACCGTGGTTCGGATTCCACGTTAAACTGTAGGTCCTCCATTTCATCTCACAATCACCCTACCATTACACATTATCATAAGTGCGTATAAACCGAACAGGTAGTAAGACGCGGTGCTAATAATAATAATAATAATAATAATAATAAATAATAATAATAATAATAATAATAAATAACAACAATAATAATAATAATATTATTATATTAGGAAGAAGGTACACGAGAGGTGGATATAAACATATAAACGGAACAAACACAATATGGCTTTTACAATTAAAAGAACACAGTTCGGACTTTAAATTGCTGCCATTTGACAGAAAGGTAATGGCTGCCTCATGAAGAAAATCGATCGTTACTGCCCAATCCCCTGACCTATATTTTATTTGTTCTATCGAAACTCATAAAGAGGGTGTGTAAAACTCGCAACTCAACTTCCTAAAAGAACAGACAAAAAAACTAGAGATGGGCCACTCAAATCTTCGAATTTACCGAATCCTGACAAGTATTCGAGATTCGAGGATTTGGTGTTTTACAGGAGACGATGATCGAATCTTCCACCTAATAAACAAAGCATAATATTTTGAATTCAAAAATTACTTAGTTAGGCCTACTTTAAAAGCACAACTTAATCTGTAATATTTATTTTGTATTCTTTAAAAAATAAAAATAATCGTTAGGTGTGGAAAATCTTACGTGCCTAGTACCCTACCCTCCCTCCTGTATGGGAAACTTGGGCTCGACCGTTTCGGCACATGCTCACTTCTAAAACTTTCACCTCACGAACAATCTTGTAAATATTTTAATGAAAACATTAAAACTCTTCAAAAACTGAAAATTAAAACTAGAACTTCAAATAAACTTGAAATAAAACAAATTACGACTTTAATTTCAATATAAATGAGAACACATTACGCATGATACAAAGTCGACCGCCATGACGTATATTATGTTTACTCGCCCGAGTGATGATTAAAATAAAGATAATGTTAATTCTTACTATACAACTGGTTTTAGTTATCTAGACCTATGCAAATAACCCTAATTTATTGCATACGATCCTTAAGTTAGACATTTTGTTGGGTTTCATGAAAAATAAATATTGTCAACAGTCAGACAGCGATAAAATTGTTTATTTATCTCTACCGGCCTACGCTTCGTATATCGATTGTTTGTTTAGAATCGATTCAGGTAATCTGATCACTTAGTAAGCGATCTCGACTTTTAATGTTCAAATAACGACTTGCTAATCCATTATTTGTTTTTAAATTGATTTTAACTTAGAGTTTATTATTTTTTAAATATGTTATTGAAGTAATTGTAGAAATATTCAAACAGAGTCCTGCCTTATAAAATGGGAATGAACATATTGTAGTCGAAAATATGTTAGTGTTTTAAATATAATGTATTCTCAGAAATCGATATATCGCAAGTATCGAACATATTTGTTTTCTATGCGAAAATAGATAATGGATATAAAAGAAAATAATAATAAAACATACTTAGACATGATTGAGTTAACAATTTCAAATATATGTTTAATTGTTAAGCATGTTGTTTTAGACTTTATTATAAATATCTGTTTGTATTTTTATTTTTGCTATCTTAATACAATAAAATATCCTTTAAGGATGATTAAAGTTGATCAAAGGATAACTAGGCCTAATCTGTTTATTTCACGTTTTTTATAAACTTAACTTATTTAAACACCACTTTTAAAAATAACTAAAAGACACTCAAATTTTGATTGATTTGATTTTTAAACAATAATACGAGTCTAGATTGTTTAATTTGTCTGGATTTTAACCATTATTTTGCGAGGGGTGTTTGGGGTGGATTGAAATTGAAAGCATGATTAAAATAAATCTTAATTTACAGTTTAGGCCTATATTGTTTAATGTAGGTTTATTTGTAAATCATTAAAATTTATAATGATTTGCTAGGATTCGAATTCAAGATTGGAAAATAAAATGTAGATTCGGATTCGAGAAATAGTGGATTCGACCCATCTCTTAAAAAAACACAAAAAGGAGAGAAAGGAAATTGGTTAAGAATGATATGACACTTAGATAAGAACATATAAAAGGTATACAATCTTTTGTGTCATGTTTATCAACAACAAAATTTAATCCAAGATATAATATTAATATAGGTTAATTTTAAACTTTAAATTTTAACTCCTTAAAGGTCTCCTCCCTATCGATTTAGCTGCTTCACACCTGAATGCTCCACCTAGAGAGGATTATTACTGTCACTTCTAATACATCATATATGATTGTGGCCCCAGAGATGGAGAACAAATATTGATAGGGGGAAAACAAGGGGATCACATGGAAAATGGGGGAGGGAGAGCGCATGACATTCCATCCCCTGGTTTCTCTGCATGGCCAGATATGATGATCCTTGATGCTGGCAGATGGTTCCAGACTAAACAAGAATCAACTCTGGGACTATTATAGCTTGAGCCAATGTTATGTCATCTACTGGGTGGTCATGAGATGGAAGTACATAAACCAGTTTTGGCTTGAGGCTTGTATTAAGAGTTCTAGCTTTTCAGATGACACCAGAGGTCTATTTAGCTTGGACTAGGTAGACTTGGTGCAGCTTGTGTGCCCTTGGAGTCTTTTGGCTGGTGTATGGGACAGATAAGAGGGAAGGAATTGAGGTATTTCAGTTAGTCAGGATGAGGTTAAGACTTAAGAGAAAGAGCAAAGTTGTGGGGTTCACTTTGTCTTGAATCTATAAAGACCAGCTTAACTCACCCTAGTCCGTGCCCACCTTCAAGGTGGACTGAGTCCAGTCACTCCAATACGTTGAACTATTTTTAGGTAGTCTGAAAATTGAACATGGGACTCGAACCCAGGATGTAAATATGTATATGAGGATGTAAGATGTAAATATGTTAGGTAAATTAAATCAAGTAAGTTAACCATAAGTAAGATAATAAGGTTGTAAGATTTATCTGTAACTTTTGATACTCACTTATGATATTTATTTGTATGTGCGGAAATTGAACCTAAATGTACAATCAAGGTTTTCGATCTTTCCTCTCAACTCGATTAGAAGATTAAAAAGCAAGTCTACCAACTTAGTTTGACCTCTTATTTTTTTGGCTGCTTTCCGAGGCTTCTCTTATATCCTTTAACCTCCTTCCCCCTTTAGGGTATGTGCCAATAGCTGTTTTCCACGTCTTCCACTACTCCCTCTCATCCTGTTCCCCTATCTTCCACACAGCCTTCTAATTCATCTGTGGTTACCCCAGAATGCCAAGCTTTCAAAAAAAAGGAGAACGCAAGTAGGAGACGAGAGAGTTGAGCTTGCTACTGCCGTTCAGAACTATGAGTATAATTCCAATTTTCTATTCCCCCTCCCATTATTTTCTCATACACCCTTAGTATCACTGTTTGACCCTCCTAGCCTCAGAGCATTCCAAGGAATATCGCTCATCTAAAGACACTTCCCAGTGCAGTCCTTCCAGAGATAAATGACTAACTCCCCTCCCTTCTTCCTCACAAAAGTCTTTACAACTCCAGACCTGCACCTTCACCCATTACTCCCCCACTCCATCCCCTGGGAAACCATGACATTGGATTTTGTATCCATACAACAGCACGACCACCCCTTAGCGAAACATAACACTATCCTCATACAGCACTTCCCGAGATTTTGTATCCATACAACAGCACTGACCACCCCTTAGCGAAACCTAACACTATCCTCATACAGCACTTCCCGAGATTTTGTATCCATACAACAGCACGACCACCCCTTAGTGAGGGATGTGGAATGGGTAGAGTTTGGCTAGGTCCCAAAGTGGAAGTACTTGGAAAGAGGTGGTCCAACGAGAAAGTAGGTAGTTCATTGCTGTAGAGAAAAGGCACAAACATATAACTATAACTAGTGTTTATTCCCCCAAGATCAAAATTGCTGTCCAGTATGGAGCTGTGCAACGGAGGCCGCCCATTATCTCCTTTAATTCCCTCTTGTTAGGTAATTTGAGAGGACTTGGCTCGCTGCCAAGAGGCCACGAAGAAGGCTGTTGCTTGGCTAGCAACCTTAGACCCTTTGGTGGTGAACTGATTAGGGGGAGAGGGGCATAGCATGATGGTCAACCTTGGGGATGCGATAGAGGACTGGAAAGGGGCTAGGCACTAGGAGGTAGTGATGGGCATAATCGATATGATTTTAAGAATCGAATAATCATTCGATTCTTTGAAAAATAATCGAATGAATCATTCGAATGATTTTGAGAAGTAGTAAAGAGTTGGTAATAATCGGATATTTACTACTTCTAAAAGTAGTTACTAGTTGATCGTTTTGCTTTGTGCTACTATTCTCTTCACCCTGCTGTCGGATTTCCCAACACGCATTCCTTTGCGTTTGCAGCTTATCAACACTTTTCTGTTACTTTATCTAGTTCCTTGTGACAGTGTCAAAGATCAAAGTACAGGCACAACAAAATATTATACAGTGAATAAGTGAACGCATTTCTCAAATAAGTAGCTCGCAGTTAATATAAATAATTTTGCGTACGATTAATAATTAAATAAGGAACATACGTTTCCCTTTGTGTTTAAAAGAGTCGAAATAATTTACCCTTTAATATTTCCTAAACATAACAAAAATGTATAAGCTTACAATCGTAAAATTATTTCAGTGAATAAAATTATAATACGATCTGAATATTACGGCCGGGAAATGTTTTATTAAATACATAAAAAGTATATACTTATCTACTTAATAAATTTAAGTCAACGTTAAAAAAAATTATCTCTCAAACCATTCGTGCTATATGCGATTAGTTAGGAAGGTAAAATTTTAAGGAAATGAAAAAGAACAATCTACGTAGTAATGTAGCAAAATAATCGAATCGTTTTGTAATTTTCATTCGTATTATTTTTGGCTGTTATTCGATTGTAAACTGTACAACCACTTAAACTTTGTATTAAATTAGCCTTAGAATCATTCGAATGCGTGAGGTTGATTATTGTGTAGCAATGGGGACTATTTATTGAAAATGAACCTAATAGAAATGAAGACCTGTGTAGAGATAGCCTGGAAACATTCATAATTATAAGGTCGATTTTCCTCAGCACTTCTGGCAAGGGTGGGGTAAGGTAATGAATTGGCCAGCTCGCATCAAGTCAACAATGTTTTCATTAGGATGATTTTGAAAGAATCGAATGAATCAATTATTCAGAATAATCGAATGAATCGATTCTATTCATCCGATTCTGCCCATCACTACTATGAGGTAACAGCTACAATTCAATCATGAAGTCTCCTCACTTATAGTAAACTAGCTGTAAAGACTGGTGTCTTAGCGCCCTAAGCCTTGAGTTAATTTTAATTCCAACCCTATTTTTACCATTTAAACATGGCACAATGTGTATAAAGTTTGTGTGTTCCTCAAGTGTTCCTAGCGCATCAAAAAACAAATTTAGATTTTTACTTTCATGAGCAAAGAATTATTAAAGTTAAACCTATGTATATTATTAATAAGGTCCTTTTGTGAACTATCAATTACTTTTTCTGGTTACCATAAAATTAAAACTTAGTGCTTCAAACTTCTCTACAATATTTGAATTTCACATGGGTGCATTTTCATTTTAATGTATAATACTGAAATTAATGGGTAGACATACCTACCTGTATATAATAGACCATGGTCAGTTGCAAGTTTAAATAAGACTACAATTTAATCAAATATGTCACACACTGCCATCTAGTAACATCACAACAAATCACTACAAATGTTTATGAGGACATCATTTAAATCATCATCATAAACTGTTTCCAATTTGTGACTCGGTCAGTTTAGTAAAATGCTTCCATCTTCCTCTATCCTTCCACCGTTCTTCTCCTTTCACTTGAACACTTTCTGTTATCCGCACCTCCCCTCTCTTTCTTGGCCTTCATTGTGGTATTTTTCCAACATTTTCTTGGGCATCCTCATTACTTGCCGATACCATCTCGTGTACTCTCTGCACCCTCACTCTTTCCTGGATAGCATCATGACAGCTTACATTCACCGTCCAATGGACAGAGTGTACAACTCTTGGTGGTCAATGGTGTTTCTTTGAGCTAACAGGTTTTATTTGGAGGAAACTGGTTCAAGACATTTACGGTCAGTAGCTCAGATGATAACCTACTCTCTGGTCTAAAGGAATTCGAAAGAGTTTGGTCGCCAGAATGCAAGATCACCATTCAACCTTATCCTGACACACTTCCATTCAAATGCCTTCAAATCTATTTCAATATTATCCTCCTATCGACATATTGATCTACTAAGGAGTTTGGTATTTTTTTTGTTACAAATTAGAACCATCAAAAATAATATATCCAATGAGGCAGACAAGTGACGTGCTATGAGCCCAACACACAATATGTAAACATTATCCCCTATATTATTATTGGCACCATGTCTTGCTACCTGTTCAGGTTATATGCACTTACGCTAATGTGTAATGGTAGGCTGATTGTGAGATGAAATGGAGGACCTACAGTTTAACGTGGGATCCGAACCACGGTGGATCTGGCATTCCACACATTCACAAGTTGTGATTAATACACGTCTTGTCAGAGGTGAATAAAGAGTTTGATAATCAGATAAATCTGTGCTAGAACTGAGGATTGAACCCTGGACCTCCAACACAGAAGTCTGACACTGCCAGGTCCCCACTATCCCCTATACATATATATTTGAGGTGAATGATTTGACCATAGTATATTTACAATTGAAGATGAATGTGTGCTCCACACTCCAACTGCTTTTAGTAAATAATCAAAGGAGTTGATAACTTTGTATGCCTCAAAATTTTCAATGTTATTTGAATAGGGTAATGGACTGAAAGATACTGCTAGCAGAGAGATATATGGTGTAGGTCTTCGAGAGGGTAGATCATGTGTTATGAAGAGAGAAGGAGTATGGGACTGAGCTTATCTGTCAAAACACTGATTCTTGAAAACTAGTATAATATTTGCGAGACATAAACCTAGTTAAATAGTATTACTCCAATGGATGGATTTGTCAAAGCAATATTGGATTCCCCAGTGCTTGGTGATGTCAAAAGCCTGAGGGCATATCTTGGACACTTAATATGGTAATTCTTAAATAATTTAGCCTGAGTGTTTCGCCATTTACACAAATTATTGGATTCAAGTGTCGAAGGAACCAGGAATTTGGGGCAGGACCCAATCCTATCTCCCTAATCCTGCAATAATGTTGTCCCTATTTCACTTCCATCTGATATTCTCGAATACGAAGCTTAAAGATTACCTTGATTCAAACTCCAAATAACTTCTAGATTAGTGGGAAAGGAGTTGGCACATAAAGCCAGAAAATCAAGGTTAAGTCACTGTCCAAAAGAAACTATTTAGAAAAGCTACAATCGTGGACTTTGCAAATTAGTGCTTCAATTACATGGGTATTCTATTGTTTGGTAGGTGACCTGGTGGTCTAGGGGTAAGGTGTCCAACTTCTATGCTGGGGGTCCGGAGTTCAATCCTTGGTCCCGGCACAGATTTATCTGATTATCAAACCCTTCCGTCCCCTCTGTCAAGACGTGTATTAATCACGCCTTGTGAATGTGGGGAATGCCAGGCCTCCACCGTGTTTCGGATTCCACGTTAAACTGTAGGTCCTCCATTTCATCTCACAATCACCCTACCATTACACATTAGTGTAAGTGCGCATAAACTGAACGGGTAGTAAGACACGGTGCTAGTAATAATAATATTTTTTGGTGATGAATATCTGATTGTTTACATATTCTTATTTATACTTGAGATCATTTTAATCGATAATTGTGGGGGTCAAAGCAAAACATGATGACTGCCATATATAGTTTAAAAAATCCGTTTCTGCAGGTTTCCATTTTATACAGGTGTACTAAAATAACAATTTAAAAAAAAAGCTGTGGTAGTATAAAATTAAAATTCACTAGGGTAGACAATTAATTTAATGTAGTGTAAAAATACAGTATGGATTATAAACAATAGCCATTAGTACATTTCTACAGTACTGTATGTTTAGTAGACCTTTCGTTCAGGCCTAGTTCTACCACATGTCCATTAAAAGTAAGCTGTTTTGTTGTTTTCTGGATGCCAGCCTTCTGAATCTCCTCCCTAGCTGGCTGCATCAACTCCATCAGCTTTGGACAGTTTTTTAATGCAGCAAATTCCTCAAAGTCACTCACTGCTCACAGAGCCTCAGCATAGGTCTTTATCTTCAAGTCTTCCACTGTTTGTCCACTGCTACTCTCTTTATCAATGTTCGTGCCATCATCTTGTTGGTAAGCTGGGTTACTGTACCAGATCCGCTGTTTTTTCAACCCCTTCCCAACAGGGCAGCAAGCTTTTGTAGGGTTGGTTGTCATCATCTTAAGCCTCCTCAATATCTCCAAAGCCTGCTGCAAAACATTTACTAAAAGTGTCAGGACAAATCTGTCTTGTGGCACAAGAAACACAATATACAGTATTTCTAACAGTTATTTTCTTAATTAGTACTGTCAGTGAGTCGCTGGTTTCCATCTCGGTGAGAAGATGCTGTAACACAAGCTTTCTGTAGAAATATTTTAAAGTTTAAATTACACTCTAGTTATAGGTTGAGTTATTGATGTAATGACAGGGAAAAAACAAGACACGTTAGAAAGTTTGAGGTTAGGATAACTTGTTGCATTATCAAAAAATTAATGGCAAAACTTTCCTTTACTGGTTTTTTTTTTATAAAAAAAACGAAACTGTTAAGTCACCCCTCCATGACCGCAGTAGTCATCCACGCTTTATTGTTAGATTTCCATGTTATTGGAAGGGTATCATGGTCAAGTCCTTTGAAGGATATTGTTTTAGCAGATTTTCCAACTTCCAGAAGTTTTTCAAGGCGACCCGCCATAATACCACAAATGTAAAACACTTATACTCTCTTTGAGCTTTTTACCACCAACACATTTATCTAGGTGCTCAGCCAAGGTCCTTGTTGGGATGATTCTGAAATAAAAAGTCAGGTTTAATCGCCATTATCTCTGGGATGGTATTCTGGAATAATGGATGATAATTTTTGTTTCCATTCTGTGAAAGTCTGTGCATCGACATCTTTAGCCTCGCCGCACACACTACAGTAGCCCCGTGACTTCTTTGGTGCTGACCGACAGTTGACAGCTTTAAATTACCAGAACAAATTACGTATCCCTATGCCGAACCAGATGATCTGCAAAAACATGTGTTTAGCAGCTGTCACTTCTGACAGTCAACATTTAGGTATATACCTAAATTTTGACTGTCAGAAGTCAGCTGTGAGCTGTCAGTCAGCACCAAAGAAGCCATGGGGCTACTGTATTTCAAATAATGGTGTGGCGATTTCTGAAACTTTCTAGCTACCCATTAGAAAGCCTTAAAATAATTTTTCCCCAGTTTTTTTTCGACGTCCAGAAACTGGGATTCCTTTCACCCCAGCACCAAAAAACGATTCCTACACGGCATTGTTTATCTCTTCGTTCCCTGTAGACCTCACGTTCAATTATTTCATTTGACATGCAGTTCCCTTCTGCCATTCATTCATAATTTTATCTTTATTTTTAAGTGTGTTTTAAATCTGTGTTTTCCCACACTTGAATCCCTCAATTGACAGTTATGGAGGTGCCTTTTCTTTCTCATGAACTTCGATCACCTTCACGTTTTCACTATAAGAAAGAAATGTATGTTTCGGCATTTTACACGCAACATTAAGCACCTTGACTGAACAGAATTAAACAACCACACAACATACAAATGAACACATCACAGAGCCACATAACAAAACAAACAACTGCAGGGATAGCGAAGAATGTTAATGATCGTTAACAATTGACTGCACGTACGCATCAACAGGTTCAGACAAAACTAGCTTGGTTATTACGTAATATCCACTCTTGTTTATCGCTCTAGAAAAAAGGCTTCATCTGGCCGTTGCAAATCTAATATGTACTGTATCAATGCCCATCTTAACCACACAGCCTTAGACATTTCCTTCAAAAATCCCATTTATAAGCCGCCCGTTTCCGCATTAGGGAGGTTTCCGTTTTAGACAGGTTGTTTTACTTAGTAAATGTAACGAGACTGAAATATTTTGTCCTTTTTACACAGGTTTGTTTTGGGCAGGTTTTACTGAATTTAGATGGGATATTTTTACTATTTCAATGTTTATAAAATCTGTAAATATAAATATAAAAAACAAATAGAATATTTGTTGATATTAGCCATCCACAAAATATCTACGGACTATAAAATTCTCTTGTAATTCAAGAGGTAAGTTACTGGAAATCCGTGCTAACACATTTTTTCATAAAATTAGGGTTGTTTTTACCTTGACCACTTTAATTCGGTAAATTGGAGAGGAGGTTATGGAGTATGAGCACAACTAAAAATGTAGTGAAGCAGACATCTTGGTCATTATAGTATTGTTAAGGTCAGGAACTGAGTAAACTGGTGAGATAAAGTGCAAGAATATATTATAAAGTACACCTTAGTGCAAAAGTGTACTATGTATGTCTTGAAATACTTATTTAACTCTGCTGATATTGGAGAAGTTTGTTTCTCTCTGGGATAGTAACAAGGTCATCCACAAGTAAACAGCTGCAATACAAATGAGGACATTGAAAGGATAATAAGAGCTAAATCTTCACTATTTCCATGAATATTAATTAAAATTTATGAAATAAAAACTGAATAATAATTAATTTTTCAATCATAAATCATCAGTTTATATTTACAATTCATCATTTATTTATTGTAGCTCTAGTTTTAATACAAGTAATTTTATATTCTTTCCAATGTAAAACTATTAATGTTGTCATTTCCAATATATACTACCTGCACCAGTGGTCACATGGTTTAACGCATCACTCATGTCAGAGCAGATTGCAGGCGATGGGGAGTTAAAGGCTTGGATCCTGTTCAGGTGTACTGGGTGTGCTTTTTCAGCAATTACTTTCCATTTTACCTCCAACAAATTGTGCCCAACCCTTTCGACGCTGTGGGAGACAATGTGTCAGCCCCGTTTCACCGGTGTCGATAGTAGGGGTTTGTGAATCAGACTTGGGGCGCGACACAAGTCGTTATGATGGTGTTGTACGAAGAAGTCACTCAGGATGTTGTCACACAAGTCTTTATTCAGGACTCTAATTCTACCCCTTGGTTGGTTCTGTACATAAAAAGAAACCCCATCTCCATTCCCGTGCATGATAACATTGCAAAAACCTGGACTCTCTCTCAACAAGCCCAGAACTGAGAACGGCCAACATGCATGGACATGAGTTCAAACTCAGAGTGAGTGGACGAGTCACGCAACCCAACGCAACGAGGCCATGCGCAGCCAACCGCGCACGGCAAGAAGGGGAAGGGGGAACGGGCAAACCGCGGTGCGCGCGGTCCCATAGAGACTGTGCCGAGTTCCTTGTCCCTTGCAGCGCCTGGCGCGTCAGGTTGCGTGGCTCGTCCACTTACTCTGGTTTTGGACTCGTGTCTATGTGCGTCGGGGTCATTGCGATGTTATCATGTGCGGGAATGGAGATGGGGTTTCTTTTTATGTACAGTTGTGTAACGGAATCAACCAAGTGGTAGAATTCCTGAATAAAGACTTGTGTGACAATATCCTGAGTGACTTCTTCGTACAACACCATCATAACGACTTGTGTCGCGCCCTAAGTCTGATTCACAAACCCCTACTATCGACACCGGTGAAAACGGGGGCTAACACAGTCTCCCACAGCGTCGGAAGGGTCCAAGAGAGGTGTGGACACAAAGTGCAGGTAAATTTACTCCAAAAGTGTATCTGCCTCATCCTTATTCCATTAAAATATTTTTTTTTTACCTCGTCTTACTACTACTTATTTGCTAATGGTTTCATGGATGAGGAAGGTTATATTTAGAGGAAGTGTACTCACATTTGATTGGATGGAGAGTGAAAAACCAGCCTCAGTACACCCAACCTCGATCTCCCGGTCACCAGTAGTCTAGTCCTGTGAGTGTGGCGCTCTAGACCATGCAGCCACCAAAGATGGTTTAAAGTAATTAATGTATGTATACAACACAAACAAGTAATAAGCCATAGGAAAAAATGTCTTTATTGAACTCTTGTTTGGCGCACTACTTGGGAGCTCAACTAGAATAATAAGCTTGACTCATTAGAATGTCATCTGTAAAGATTGTGTGTTATAATTAAACTAGTTTAAGAAATTGTTATCACAAATATTTTATACAATAAACTTGTATAGCTTAATTTGAATATGTACATAATCCACACATTAACAGATTGATGGATGATTTTATATATAAACAAAATCTTGATCATATGTACATTTGAGTTGTATCCTAAACTAATACATAATAAATTAATCCCTATTTAAATATCCAAACACATATCATAACATGCATTTGGATTGCAAATCTGTGATTACCTTTTGGTTTTCTTTATTTAATAAATTCAAACAAAATCAATCTTTGTGATTGTAAATGTCCTAATAATTTGATTTGATTACATATCTAGACAACAATAAATAGATTTAACTTTGACTCATATGTTTCAAGAATGTGATCGATTTCCTCAAAAATAAAATATTTATCTGCAAGCTTAATTAAAGTCTATTTGTTTTTCAAAATGAAGGACTCAATAGCTATTAATATTTTGTATAAATAGAGATAAGAATATTAACAAACAAATTTAATCAAAATACATTGTTAAAATAGTTTACAAATCAACAATTTGTTGCAACCAAATACAAGAATATCACCAAAGCAATAACTAAAGAGCAGCAAGCAATAGCTAGCCTTTAAGGAAAGGATTCAGTCTTCATAATATGCATTCATATCCCAAATATAAATTTAAATGCTTTAACTTTCCAAAACATTCAATTCTTGCCCACTAGGCTTACGTCGGATTAAGAATACACTTAACAGGTTTAGGATCGGGTGTTTTGGTCATTCCTGTGGTTGAACACGATTAGGACAATTGGCTGGTTTTTATTTATCTATCGAACACAGATGTAATTGTTGTCCCACTTTGTAATCTGAATAGCTTGGAACTAAAACTTAACAGGATAAAAACTCTATTTTGAATAATCTTAAGTAATAAAGATTAGCAAACAAGCAAGAAAAACTGTCATTCTTCTTTCTATTCTCAGCTTAATTAAGTTAAATGGTAAGAACACAATATTCTTCTTGGCTGGTTGTAAGTAAGTAAAAGTACAATCAGTTTTATAAACAATAGTTGTCCTGTGGCAGCTAGTTTCTTCACAGTGTCTTATCTGTTCACTGAATAACACAGCAATTGCCAACAGATGGGGCAGATACTTCCATCTTCCCCTCTGCTGCCTTCAGTGACACAATCTTGCGCAACAGGTCGAAAAAAACCTGCATACAAACACAAATTAGTGAAAACACTCAAATTGGTAAGATAAACACATATTTACAAAGTTAAGACGTTGTTCAAATATTAATAGTGAATTTTGTTGTCAATTCAAGTCTTAAAAAAGTTATTTGCTAATTGTAAAATTTCTTACAATATAAGAAACATAAAAAATGTTGCAAAGAATAATGTCTGTAATCAGTGTCCTGTTCATGGTGGCAGGTCCAAGGAGTATACTGCAGGGGAACTAATAATAATGTATGTAATATGAAAATATAATTACATTTAATATAACAATTTTTCTCTTTGGTGTATTATATATAGTAGACTATTTATTGATAAATATATTTTATGAGGCTAAGTTTACATAAACAATTTCTTGATAAGTTTATAAACTGACAAGATACATTAATGTAAATGCACTAGTAATCAAATTAATACAAATCTAAATCTAGAATACAAAATAAAAACCCAAATAACATTTAGCACAAAGCTATAGCATCAATATGATAAATGGAGTGGGGGATGGCTGTTCCCTCCTCACCAAATGCCAAAGACCAAGAAAACATATTATAGAATGGCTCTAGAACCTTTTAGATGTTTGTAATAGTAATTAAGAACGTAGCTTTAGTAATCAAAGTGTTATAAGTATCTCGTTTGTACCCATTTGCATAACAAAAATGTTTAAATATCAGTTATATTTTTGAAAACAAGAACTATTTTGATGGAATTTTCTATTTATAAATGTAATTCATCATCGGCTCCACACCGAGGTCAAGCCTGCTTAGTAGATTAACTCATTATAGCTGTTGCAGCTTTGTCAGATCAAAGTTATTAGTAGAAGGGATTCTGAATTCAAATGTATTCTCAGGGGTTAAAAACTAATAAAAATATGAAATTTGGCAAGTAAATCAAGCAAAGAAACCTTATGGTATGCACCTTGAAGGTTGTTTATATACTATACACACTACATGACCAGCATTGCAGGTGAGTGCAAAACCAAAAACACGTAGAAAGTAAAGCTATTTTAACTTTTATATTAATTTGAAGCCTGACTCCTTAGACCAAGAAATACTGTTGTGGTTGCAAATCAAATCTCATCTGTGATGACTTGTAATATTTTATCTTTAATTATTTTCTAGGCCCTAACTTATTTCCAGACAAATGGTGATGCATTTCCTTAAGGCATAAATTCCTAATACCTGCCCAATTAGCTTAGTTAATAGTTTTGTTGTTGAAGCAGCAATACTCACTACTGTATCTATAACTGCCCCTGTCTGGTATTAAACCCTGACCTTCCCGTTAGAAGCAAGCTACCGCCACTGGTACTGAATAAATATACAGCTTGTTATAACTGTGTTTTTCATGTGACACTATCTTACATGTTCGTTAGCTAAGAAATTTAAATAGCAGTATTCTTATTTCCTTACAGACTACGGAACTCTTTTTTTTTTAAGAATAATTTATGGCACTTAAGTTAGTTATGTAAAGTTATATAAACAATAGTGATTTTTTAATTCTAATTTCAATTCAATATATCTAAATATTTTGTTCCTCTAAACCAAACTGGACACTTTTTTTAGCACCATTTCTTAATACCTATTAGGGTTATGTGACCATCTAATAACTAAGTCAATGATTTTAGGAATGAGGAAGGTTATATCTCAGTAATGCCAACATTGTCTGATAGTAACTTTTGTCAATATATTTGGAAATTATTATTATTTGCTAAGTATTACTATTATTATCACTAAAAATATTATCATTCACTTTTAACAATACTTCCACAAGGATTACAATATAATTTTATTTTCCATAATCAAATTTTAGAATTTTTTTTTTGTAAATTCATTCTAGTTTTTCTTTAAACTCTTGTAGCAATTACAGGTTAAATAGAGCGTAAAATTTTACATTTTATAGTATTATATTCAGTTATTAATATTTTTATAACTGGTCTCGCATATTTTTAACATTAATAAATGGTTTGTGATAATAAATAGGAGAAAGCCTAAAAAAATGTTTGTGAAATAATAAAAAGTTTAAATTTTGTAAACACTGGTATTAATATCGTTCGCTGTCCAACCGGCAACAAGGTCCTTTTTTTTGTACCTCACCAACTGGCAGTGTAGCTTCTATTCAGTGGTCATATTTGTTTTTAGCATCTAAGGACGCTTTTAATAATTAATTTGAATTAAACAGCAAAAGCAGACTTCAAAACTATACAAACAACCAAACAGTTATTCTCATAACAAAAATTTAACAATTTTAAATATACATTATAATAGTAAATTATCATATAAAATTCTGTTAATAAAACCACGTGTGTGTGTCTAGAAGTTGAAGCAAACAAAATATTTTATAGTTGAGTATTTAGGCTTGTCTATGCTACCGTTAATAATTTTATTACAAATTTTTATGATACAATGTTATTTTCTAATATTAATTCGGCTACTTAGTAATCTGTGTTCTTATGTGAATATTAGTTTGGTTTGGGAGCGTGTTATCTTTGGAAAATAAACAGTTTTTAATGATCTTTGAATAATTATGATTTATCTAATATAACATTGAAGAGTGTGGTAAAAAAAAATAGTGAGTAATTCTCAGTAATCAATATACAGTAATCGAAAATTAAATTCTGTGCATCAAGACTATAAAATAAATCTTTTAACCCCAAGATTGTGTTGTGTTACTCTCTAGGCTAAACCTCGAGTTTTAGGATTTTTATAGTATTCCAAAAGAATCTTGTGAAGTGTAATAAAAATTACTTTCGAGTCTTTGTCCAGTGTTGATTAAATAAATACCAGGCTAAGACTTCAAGCTATAAGTCATTGTACTTTTATTAGATACTTTGTTAAAAGTGTTTAAGAGAAGTGATTCTAAAATAGATTTTTGTTTATTAGGATAGCTTTTGATTTGTTATTGCCATTTATTTTATAGGCCTAAACCTATTTTCTATGATATTGATTATTGATTGTGAAATTATTCAAACTCATCATAAAGAGGCCTACATATTAAAATAATATAATAAAATGGATGCAAGTGAGACCCACCCATATAACATAGCTGAAGACAATGAAGAGTCCGATGAATAAAATGATGTAGAAGTTCTTGCGAAGCCATTGGAAACCACTTAAAAGGTACAAACCAGTTCATAATGAATACGACTTATTTGTTGTAATAAGTGTTAAAAAGGTTTATGACAGTGTTTTTTTCTCTCCGTATAATACTACACATTCTGATTTTTCACATTTATAATGTTATTTATAATACTATTGAATAATTATTCATAGGATTAAAAAAATATTACTAAAAATTATTTATCAATAATAATAAAAGCTAATATGGGATTAAATGCTAAAATTTTTAAAATGTTCAATATTGTAGAAAAAATTAATAATTAATACTAGGCTTAACATCAACATATCAAGGTCATCAATAAATTAAAAATAAATAAAACATATGTATTATATTTGGAAGAAGGTACAGGAAAGGTGGATAGAAACATATAAAAGGGGGACAAACACAATATGGCCTTTACAATTAAAAGAAGAACACAGTTCACACTTTACACTGCTGCCAATGGACAAAGAGTTAATGGATGTCTCTTAAAGAAAATTGATCGTCACCGCCCAATCCCCCGACCTAGGTTTCATTCTATCGGAACTCATCAGGGAGGAGTGTGAAACGCGCAACGCAACTTCCTAAAAGAGAAAACCAAAAAACACAAAAGAGGAGAAAAAGTAAAATGGTAAAGAATAATAGAACACATAGATAGGAACAAATAAAAGGTATAACAAAAAGGACAAACACAGGAAAAGGACATGGATGCGAATATATAATGATATAACTCTATAAGGAAAACCTCTTTTCGCTTTATGAGGTAATTGTATTATATTTGGAAGAAGGTACAGGAAAGGTGGATAGAAACATATAAAAGGGGGACAAACACAATATGGCCTTTACAATGAAAAGAAGAACACAGTTCACACTTTACACTGCTGCCAATGGACAAAGAGGTAATGGATGTCTCTTAAAGAAAATTGATCGTCACCGCCCAATCCCCCGACCTAGGTTTCATTCTATCGGAACACATCAGGGAGGAGTGTGAAACGCGCAACACAACTTCCTAAAAGAGAAAACCAAAAAACTCAAAAGAGGAGAAAAAGGAAAATGGTAAAGAATAATATCTGTGTGTTCTATTATTCTTTACCATTTTACTTTACTCCTCTTTTGAGTTTTTTGGTTTTCTCTTTTAGGAAGTTGCGTTGCGCGTTTCACACTCCTCCCTGATGTGTTCCGATAGAATGAAACCTAGGTCGGGGGATTGGGCGGTGACGATCAATTTTCTTTAAGAGACATCCATTACCTCTTTGTCCATTGGCAGCAGTGTAAAGTATGAACTGTGTTCTTCTTTTCATTGTAAAGGCCATATTGTGTTTGTCCCCCTTTTATATGTTTCTATCCACCTTTCCTGTACCTTCTTCCAAATATAATACAATTACCTCATAAAGCGAAAAGAGGTTTTCCTTATAGAGTTAAAAGAGGTTTTCCTTATAGAGTTATATCATTAAATAAATAAAACAGTGATACATTTCTTGTATATACCTAAATTTTTACTGTCAGAAGTGACAGCTGCTAAACACATGTTTTTTCAGATCATATGGTTCGGCGTAGGCATACATAATTTGGTCTGGTAACTTTTCAAAGCTGTCAGTCAGCACCAAAAATGTCATGGGGCTACTTTAGCATAACATAGAGCAGTGTCAAAACTAGTATCTTAGGGGAAACACCCCTCCTTTTTGGGTAAATAAGTCAGTTTTGGATCTTTAGAAAAAGGAGAGGGGGTGGACAGAAGAATGCCAGTTGCTAGTGGGTCTAGTTCAAATTGCTCTACATACTTGGCTACAACCAACTTGTGGGGAGATTATACTACAGTTTGAGTCACTGTTAGATACAGAGGACGACGCCCCAACCCATCTTATATTCACTATTAGCTTAATTATTATGTTTCAAAGACCATACTAAACGAACCCCCTCAATTGTATGTCACTACCTATCCATTCCACAAAGCCCATCCTGAAACATTAGACCCATAGGATGCGGGGGTAGTGACAATACTTTTAATAATAATAATAATAATAATAATGTATTATAGTATTTACCGATTTCTCTGCAATTGTGGTTTGTAAAATAAAAAGAAAATAAATATGACTTAAAACATTTCTTTAACCCCATGTAAAGGTGTTCAAACTATTTTAAGAAAATTGAGAATGTGTAAATTTGATCTGTTTGGAATTAATCTTATTGCAGAATGGCTTTATTATTGTTATGTGGTTAATGTTTTTATTTATGATTAGAGATAATTTGGAAGATAATAATAATGTTTGGGAGGTGATACAGGAAAGTTGGATTGAAACGTATAAAAGGATACGACTTTAGATTGATTATCATTCAAAGCTGTTTATAATCTAACTGAGAAAATGCAATGTTTTACATGAAATATGTTATACAGCCTAGTTGTATTTGAATAGATATACAATAAAATTTTAAGATAATTAAAGGGATAATTATTATTACTTGATGAAACTGAAATCAAACAGTATAATATCTAATAGATATACTCAAAGTTCCCTGCATGTACAGATGTCTGCTCAACTCTCTTGCCGGCTTGGAGTGATAACACAACTAAGCATTTAGATCTTGTGTATAGAAAGTGTTGGTTTAACCCGCCACCCTTACCCTAAAAGCATGATTAGTAATGTAATTTTGCATTTCTTTCAAATCCCTATACTCAGTGGTTATTGTATTCTTATAAAATTCCTCACAGCTACAAGCCAATTACATTTCTATAGAGGGCTTGAACATAAAAAACACTCTTGACATCTTCTAGTGGGGTCTTAACCCCAAACCACCTCAGACAGACTCCCTCTCAGCATTAATATAAACCTCTCATATTACCTCATGAAAGTCTAAAGTCAATTATTTACAATTATTAAGAAATAACAAAAAAAAAACTGAACATTGACAATAAGTTATTTCACAAAGAATACTCTTAAGATTAAATACCAAATATTGTTTTAAGGAAACATAAGGTACAAATATTAAGAACTCAATTAAAAATCTCACTTTTAATTTATATCCTGTGGGATGGCTGTAGTTATTATTTTAAATATGTAACTAACATTCTACAAAAAATAAAATAAATATTGGTCTAGTACAAGTCCGGAAAAGTGAAATGGATAGTGTTAGTTTTTTATTAACAACCAGGAATACACAATTTAAACTCTCATGCCCTCACCAAACCAGTGCACATTTTATGAGTTGTGTTTGGAAGATGATAATGCATGCTTGAAGCAAATTATAAGCAGTGCCATAGCAAGCAGAGAAATATACAGTTTAGTAAGGTATACAACTCATTTGAACAAGATGCTAAGCCACTTGATTAATTTTTAAGCCAATTTAAAAAAAATAATTTACTAACAAAACAAAGCCCCAGTTTAATTCATTATTTCTGACAATGTTTTCCTTTAATATAATTAATAACTTCTACGAATATTATCTTTTTTTTAAAGGCCCCTGATTCTGAGGTTTCAAATAAAATACAAATCTACCATCATTTGAACGGGATGATTTGATTGTTCCAGAAAATAACCATTAAAAAACAGAGTGAACAATGTGTTTTACAGGATAATTATGTTTTGTTGAAATATTCTTACTAAACATATTTTTGACATGCACATGCGTTTAATAGGATATGCACATTTAGCCCGATATTTCCAAATGGAATGTAAGCCCCACATCGAGCAAGGAATGGAATCTAACAACCTCTAAAGGATGGTACACTTGAGTTTCTTCCTCTTGGTCTTGTCCTTTCCACGGCCGTTGCTTGTCTTGTTCTCCTCCATCTTGCGTGAACGAATCTCTCGCATCAAGTCGAAAAATACCTGCAAAGGTTATCACTCAGCTAGTACATAATGTTCTCTTCTCAGGCCTGGAACTCAGACTACACCATGAGGAGAGGCTTCCATGGCTGCTTTAGACAAACTAACAGGGTCTGTCTTGCACATTTACAATAGCAAATAGTTTTCAAACATTCCATTTTAGGCACAACCAAATATAGAATAGCAAATGGTTATTGAACAAAGAAACAATTGTTAGCTAAACTCTATTTTATTGAAATTCACAAGAACAAATTTTCTCCCTTGGTTTGAAGAAAGCACGGAATTTTTAAAGGATGGTCAGTGTTATCAGAATAAAAAATTGTTTTTTATTTATTAATTTTGAAGAACAACCCTCTAGGATTAATTTAATATATACATTTGAGCAACGCCAATTTTAATGCCACCTTTTACTAAATAATGTTTTAAAATGCTTTTAGTGAAGCTGTTCCTATTTTATAGCTAGGTAAACATTTTTACTATTGGATTGAATGTTTACTAAAATAGGTTGGTAATTCATAGTCACAGTTAAAAATTAATCTTGATTTGGTTTACTGTTTATTTAACATGTGCGTTCAGACTTTTCTCTATTTAACATACATAAATCTTAAGATACCTAATATTTTTAAAAAACTGTTGGAGATAAAAAGTTCAAACTTTGGGAATAGGCTTATAGATGTCATTTAATGCTGCTGTACTGGAATTAACCCATTATCTTTTAGATATATATCAAAACTTATTTTTTGTCTTAGAATATTTTTTTTAATTACTTTCATATAAAATCATATAAACTCATAAAATAAGGATATATAAATTATTCTATTAAAGGTTGTTGATATAGGATTGTTTTAAAAGGGTGTGAAATTTTGTTTTGATTAGTTGTTTATGATGAAAATGTACCAAGGACTAAGTTAGTGTAAAAAAATTGATTTTATTAATTAGTTGTTTTTTTACTTTTATGTTTACAATAATTTATTAGTGTATGATTTCTTAAACTCCAGTTAAAAAGCTAATCTGTTGCTGAACAAACCATTATTTTACTATCAACCGTATTAACACTTTTCAAGGGTTGATAACACTGACCTCCTCTTAGCAAAATTAGCTTGATATGAGGAGAGCATGTGAGGTAGCAGGCATGCATCTCTATTACTTTGCAGTGCACAAAAGACAGAAACTTAGCGAACTGCAGAAAGCCAGCAAAGTAGTAGATACAAAAGTTAGATAAGTTATGAGGTGTTGAACAAATGATTCCAGACTATAGAGTTTTGTAAAAAGCTTGTTGAATAAAATACCAAATTTTAGCACGGAGTAAAGTTTTGTTGATTAATATTTCTACTCAATACCTAGGTCAGTAGACTATTGGGGTCCTACACAATTCATAACACCTATAACCTCAATTATGTTTCCTGCCCAAAATATTTACCGGGATAAGTTATTCTCATCGAGTGATTGAGAAAATGTGATTTCCCAACCCATGAAGATTCCATTCATCCCTTTATTTTATGTGTTTCAGGGAAAATTGATCACAATCAGTAATTAGCCTTAGGGTAATAGTGGTCATTTTGTATGGATCCAATTTTAAAGTTTCCTCCTTTGAAACTAAGTTCACGCAACTGAGCCAAGATTCCCCTCGACTATTTTTGTTCGTTTTATGGTGTGGCCTCTGCTTATCAGTTGACAAACACACTGAGCTTTGACCTCAGAGATATCCTTTGTGAGTGATTTGCCAGCGGCAAGGTTTGATCTGGGAGCTTTGGCTGGGAGTCTCTTTTAGTGCGCAACCAGCTGTGAGGTGTCGTAACTGGCTCATTGTTTTGATATGGACAGGTTTTTTTGTTTTGAGCTTGTCTGAGAACATTTTGGTATGATCCTGGTTAGGGCGATGTGAAAGATTTAATTGCATACAGAAATGTGGCGAGTTGTTATACGATTTTTGAACTTTTAAGAGAACAAACTATTATTAGGTTCTGGGAGATATTCTCACCCCATTCTAATTAAGTCTATATTGTGTCACTCATTGTTTGGTCTATTTAATTGCACACATGTGTGGGCACGAAGAAGAGGTTTATGTTTGAGGTTTAATTGTGTACCCAGATTGATCACAGGTTTTATGTTAAAACCTGAGTAAATCCTTGAGTGATCAATCTTCAGTACTTTGTGTGCCAACCCTTTCATTATGACGCAGCGACTCTGGGCCACAATAGGGTAAAGGTTCTTTTGTCAACCGGTGGCTGACCAAGGTGTCCCCACAAGTGCTGAAAATGGTCCATGAGAGGTTTCACTGTCAAGAAAAGTTCATCAATAATGTAAATAAATTATAAATATTTATTTTCTGGTTCTATTGTTTGAATTTTGGTAATTTTTCTTAAATTAATTTATATAATTTTCAGTGCAAATGTACAAAGATTGAAGCAACCTCTTTTTAAAAATTTTTTTATAGCATTGTGTCTTACTACTTGTTCGAGCTATACGTATATGTACTAATTACACTAATGTGTTAGGAATTGGGAAGCATTAATTTAAAGGAAATGCACATGCATTTGTGTGGAGGAAGAGTGGAAAAACATTTAGGAAAAACCACCCCAAATGAACCCGACCGAGATCAAACCTCAATTTCCCCATGATCGGCTATCTAGTCTAACACGTGAGTAGCATGTTAGACCATGTGGCTACCAAAGCGGGTGTCAGAATGTTGGTTGGTTGGTTGGCTGACCTGTATGCTGGAGTTCTTCCATTTGCTTTCTTTCATCCCAATGAAAATGGGGTAAATCAATGTCCTTCAGAGCACTACAATGAACTAGATGAACTTTAATCCAATATAAAATAAGTTTCTTTACAAAGTACACAGCGAGGAGATGGATATAGTTTAAGTCTGTAAAGGTAGGAAGCCAAGCAATCATATCTCGTATATAGTAAGAAAAGAGAGAGAGAGAGAGAGAGCAGATATCCTTGGGTTTTCTGGAATGATTGTGATGTTGGATGTTGATAATGTTCCATCTTTTATTTTTAAAGTAATTTACAATGTTTTCTTTTTATCTTGATTGTACAGCTCTATAAATAAGTTTTTCAGTGGGGAATGATAGTTTATGAGGCTAGTATGTAGAGTTGTGGTTACTTTTTTTCTAGGAAGTTTCACATTCCACTATACCCCCAGTGTGATGGAATACACTGGAGAGTATAGTCTTATACTATAGTCTACTCATAGGTTGATTGCTTGTATTGCTGGTTTAGAGTCATTGAGTGTTACAACTCTCTGAAAGGATGTTACACAACATAAAGGTTGCGTTAAAAGCAAAATTGATGGTCTCCAAATCATTGTCAAAATGATTAGTGTATGTCCAGTGGGGTAGTATGAGAATACTGTACTAGATGTTCCTGCCTTGGCATTTTTTAGATCTATTTGATACAAGAAACCCGTCAAAATATATTTTATATACCCATTCCTCCTCTGTGTATCTTCTATGTGTCGTTTTTAATGTAATTTGTTTTTCCAACTGAGTTTTAAGTTCAATTTATATATTTTGTTGATAGGGTATGTATTTAATGTTATATATGATATCTTCCCTACATTAATTTTACAGACTTGTTGCAGTTGTTTTATTGTATAAATCCAATCTAGGCTTTTAGTATTATTATCTGCTCACAAATAATTATTGCTAAAGAGTTACCTTAGTTTTTCATATAGCACATTAATTTTAAATACTACTGCGATAAAGAAATAAAGTTTAAAATTAATTTGTGAAAGTTTGTTTTTAATAACTATTTTATATAAGCTACAGTGCTGGCTGAAACATATTCTTAAGTTTACAATTATTTTCAGGTTCATCATTTTCATCACTATCAACTGTTTCCAGTATGTGGCCCAGTCAGTTTAGTAAAATGCCTCCATCTTCCTCTTTCCTCACACCACTCTTCCCCCTTTAATTTAATCCATTCTTCTCCTCTCACTTGAATACTTTCTGTTATCTTCTCCTCCAATCTCTTGTCCTACCTGCAGTCTTTTCCTCACATACTTCATTCCCAACATTTTTTCCAGCACCTTTCTTTTTCCATCCTAATTATATGCTCATACCATCTCAGTCTTGCTTCCTCTACTATCTCATGTACTCCCTGTACCCCAACTCCTAACAGGATAACTTCATTCCTAATCTTGTTTCTCCTCATGACAGCTAACATTCTCCTCACAAACTTCATTCCCATGGCCTCCACTTTCCTAATTTCTCTTACACTCATAATTCACGTTTCTGCTGCTTATGTGACAATGGGTACAAAGTATGCCATGTACAATACTTCCTTACACTTCAAGGGGAATTCTCATCTCCATAGAAGGTCTCTTATGCACCTATAAAACAACTATCTGTTGTCCGCTTCTCATTAAATCCTCTCCACTTCCACATTTCTCCTAAATGACACTTAGAATATATTTTACATTCTGTACTTTTCTCAGCTCTACTCCATTCAACCTAATAGCTTTACTAAGCCTTAACCTCTTCCTTGTCATTACCATCACTTCACCCTTTGTCATGCTAAATTTCATTCTACACTTTCACTTTCTCATTCATTCTTGTGATTGTTCCTGTACTTCCTCTTCCTTCTCCCATCTATACCATCAAGTAATCAACAAACATAATGGCTTTCATTCTTTCCTCCCAGAGTTTTCCTACCACTTTGTTTATGCCAATTTTGATTACCATTACAAATAGTAATGGTGAAAGGGCACTCCCCTGCTTTATTCCATTTTTTATTTGGAACTACTTTGTCCTTCCACTCCCCATCTTACACAAATCCTGTTATCCTCACACATGTTTTTCACTCTAATTACCACTCCTCTTTCCACTTCTGCCTCCTACATCACTTTCCAAACTTTAATTATATCCACACTATCATATGCCTTCTCCACATCCATAAATACCACTACCAAGTCTCTCCCATATTCATACCGTCTTTCCAGCAGATGTGGTATGTCAAAAATGAAGTCTATTGAAGAACTTTGTTCCCTAAATCCATGCTAATCCTCTCCTAACCTTCGTTTCATTTTATTTCTTATTCTCTTTTACAGAGTCTTCTCATAAATTTTGTACATTGGAACATCAGCATTATACCCCAATAATTTGTACACCTTTCCTCTCCTTTCTTGAAAATATAAATTATAATTCCTTTTTTCCAGTCTTCTAATACCTTGTTCTAATTCCAAGACACTCTCAGCACCCTGTATAACCATTGTATATCTACTTTACCTGGTGCTCTTATAATTTCCACAGTCAGTTCATCCACATACGGTGCTTTTCCTCGTTTTATCCTCTTTAAAGCGTCCTCCATCTCTTTCCATGTTGGACCTCTTTCCTCCTCTTTATCTATTTCTTCCTGTTCCTCTCATTCATTCACATTCCTTTCCTCTTCCAGGTTGAACATTTTCTCAAAATATCTCATCCATAATTCCTTTTCTTCCTCTCCTGTCTTCAACATTCTTCCTTCTTCATCTATCATTATAACTTCTTGACTTTTCTCTCTCCTCCTGTTTCTTACTTGGCTATATAATACCTTCTTACTTCCTTCCATATCCCGTTCCAGCATTTCCGTCCATTTTTACATCCAGTCCTTTCTGATTTCCCCGTACAACTCGCTTCACTCTTTCCTTCTTCTCCCTATATTCTTCCTCTGTTTCCTCATTCCTATTCTTAAAACTCCTCCTGAATGCTTTATTCATTTCTTCTACTGCTTCCTTCACCCTGTCATTCCCCCAGAGTGTCTCCTTCCATTTCTTCTTATTACTTCTCCTCCCACATATTTCTTCTGCCTCTCCCACCCGACTTTTCTTAAACCTTTCCCATTCAACCTCTACACTTTGTATCTTATCCTTGGGTATTAAATTTCTGGCCTTTCTTAGGTAGAGCCCTCTTTCCTCTTCAAATTTTAGCCTCCACACCATTATTATTGTTTGCCTTACTTACTACCTTTCTCCTACATTCCCGTCCCTTTATGTCTGCCACCAACAACCTGTGCTCACTATCTAAGGACACACTTGGTATTATCTTGATGTTTAAGGTCTGCCTTTTTATTTCTTCATCCATGATAAAGTAGTCTATCACCGACTTTGGCTCTCTGTCCCAACTCTATCGAGTGATTTTAAGACTTTCTCTTTCCTTCTTAAACCAGCTGTTTGCCACTTCCATTTTGTTTCTTGCACATAACTCCAACAGCCTTCTACACTACTCGTTTCTCTCTCTCCATACTTCTTTACCTAACACTTCCTCAAACCCTACCATCTCTTTTTACTTTTGCATTCAGATTGTCCGTTACTATCCGACACTCGTTTCCCTTATCCTTTCTAAGTCTTCCTCAAACTCGTTTTTTTTATTCTGCTGGGCACCCTACTTGTGAGGCATACACTTGTATCATCTTCACCTTTTCCCCTCTGTCATTAATTGCCATCTTCATTATTCTATCCTTCATCGCCACTACCTCCACCTGCATACCTTCTCTCTTTATAAAGCCTATGCCATTTCTCCTCCCTTCATAATTTCCCATCCAATGTAAAATGAAGCCATTCCTTATTTCTCTCATGCCGCCCCCTCTCCACTTAGTCTCGCTCAGGCACAGGATATCCAACCTTCTCTCGTCCATCAAACCCGCGATCTATTTCACTCTTCCAGTCGGTGTTCCAATATTCAGAGTCCCTATTATTAGCTTATGGTTGTCAACAATGTTTTCTCGAGTATGGGTTTGTTTTGTCCACCGGCTTACTAAGCCTGTTGTGGCCTACACCTGAATAGCGGGACTGCCACTTATAGGTCCTCAGGTAGATCTTCTCTTGGTGGTAACCTTCCTTAATTGAGTCTATGGGTGCTGATGTTGACCTAGCTCATAATCACCAAACATTTCACTCCCAGCCCATCCAGCTGGGAGACAACTGGCCAGACCCTTTTCCAAGCGTGCTGGTTTTGGCCCTGACAAGTCTTCTGTTTCTTATTCACACCTGGCCTGGTTTCTGCTGGGATTCAACCCAACCCTTTCCCAGGGTACACCACTTGAAGGTGAGATAAGGAATGAGTAGGAGAGGCTAAGCAGCATCCATTAGGTAGGCTCCATGTATTGCACATCACTACCCCACTATCTACCCAGGGTAAAATATCTTAGTTTTAGTAGGGTAAAGAGTATTAGATTAATAGTTTTGTTTTTGTTTTGTTTGTGTGCCAATAGTTATTTGGACCATCTAAACCAGGGCTGTGGAGTAGGTATACCAACCCTTCGACTAGACGCCTCTATTTTTCTTTTGTCCACAACACCACCTCCTTCAAAATGGCTAAAGTATATTAATTTGTAATTACAAATTTACTGCAGTAAAATGCTCAACTACAAATTACTTAAGGAGAAGATTCTTTGGCAATTTGAATTTATATATGAATAAATTTGTCAGTCCAAATTATAATTATAGGTCCTAAGGACCAAAATTAAAATGATATATTTACCATATATTGTTATAGTGAACATAAGAGAAACTAGGAAAGTGGAGAACATGGAAATGAAATTTGTGAGGCGCATGTTAGCTGTCATGAGGAGAAACAAGATTAGGAATGAAGTTGTTCAGCAAGGAGTGGAGGTACAGGGAGTATATGAGATAGTATAGGAAGCAAGACTGAGATGGTATGGGCATGTAATGAGAATGGAAAAGACCGCAAGGAAGGCTAAGAAAGAGGTGGGAGGAGCAGTTAACAAAGTGTTCAAGTGATAGGAGAAGAATGGAAGAGAATGGAAGAAATTAGAGGAAGAATGGTGGAAGGATAGTGAAAGATGGAAGCATTTTACTAAACTGACCCAGCCATTGGTTGGAAATAGTTGTTGATGATGATGATTATGTTATAGTGTTTTAAGTTTTTTATTTTCAAGCCGAAATCAGAGTTGGTACATTTTTACAGACTTCAACTTTACTCAAATGCTTCAGACTCTTAGCCCTGATTTAGGTTATGTGGTAAAGAGCACTAGGCTAAATTACATTCAATATAACATTATTCATAGTGCTGCTATCTATACAGTGATGTCATAACTGAAAAATAGTCAGCTGTGGACAGTCAACCTTACAGTTCAACCAATAGTATCAGTCTACTCTCCTGACCTGATGAAGCTGTCTGTGACAGTGAAAGCTTGTCCTTAACAATGTGTTTATGTGTTTTTTAGTGTTATATCTAAATAATTTCTACTCCAGTATCACCTGGTTAAGTGTGCTGGCTATCCCTCCTAATTTTAGCCCTAATTTAAACATATGATTCCACTATAATAACTTCATCTTTACAAAATTGAGCACTATTAAAAATTAAAAATGTAATATTTCTAGATCCCCAATCAAAGAAATGATGGGCAGTCATAATTTGGGATATATGTGGTCTTTGAAGACTAGTTATGGATACTAAGTAATATTTAGCACCGCGTCTTACTACCCATTCGGGTTATACGCTAGTTATGGATACTAAAATTTTACTTGTCCAAATACAAAAACACCCTTTTACTATGAAAGTAAATAGAAAAATGCCCAATGTTAGATCTTCAAAATGTATTTCAGGGTTATATATTTAAAATAATATATAGTACTGCATAATTTACCTATCTGAAAAACATTAAAATATTTCAGTTTAGAACTTCGGATTAAAATTTGTTTTTGAGATTATAAAATAAATAGAGTTGGGTTGAATTCACTATTTTACGAATCCAAATCGTCAATTTACCTTCAATCCTAAATCCAAGTCTCGGAAAAAATTATGAAAATAAGAGAAAATATAAATATGATGGAATAGCTCTTATATAATTTTTTCTTGTGTAAATATATCTATTGTCAGGTATGTACATGTGTACTTTTCAGTGCTGGCCTGTTATAGGTCTTACGACTGTTGGCCAGCACTATAATAAAGGAAATTGAAATTATCATTATTATTATTATAATTATACACACTTACGCTAATGTGTAATGGTAGGGTGATTGTGAGATGAAATGGAGGACCTACAGTTTAACGTGGGATCCAAACCACGGTAGAGGCCTGGCATTCCCCATATTCACAAGTTGTGATTAATACACGTCTTGTCAGAGACAAAGGAAAGGTTCGGCAATCAGATAAATCTGTGCCAGGATCGGGGATTAAACCCCGGACTCCCAGCATAGAAGTCTGACACCTTACCCTTAGACCAACAGCTCATCAAATAATAACTAAGTGATAATATTATTTCGTATAATCCATTCATTATAACATTCATACATTCAGTTAAGTGTAAAACTACTGGTCTGGGGCCTAGTTGTTAATTTCACCCTTTAATTATAATTGGTCCTGAGCCACCAATAAGTAGTACTAGAGCTCAAAAACAAATTTCACTTGAAAAAATGAGAACAAAATTTAAGGGTTTGAGTCTTGAATCTAAAATTTTCTCGAATCCTTGAATCTCATATATCATTAAAGATTCAAGAGTCCCGCCCCTAATAAGAAATTAAAATAAGTTAACAAAAATGAACAGTTAGTGTGGCTTGACATGTGTGTGTCTTTTTTTGTATATGTTTAACTACCTTTCTCTCTCTACTTTTTATTGTCATTTCTGTGTTCGTGAATTAGTATAATTTGTGGATAGCCCAAATAAGCAGTGAGGCCTATGGGAATTAATAATATAGTTTTGTTTTGAAAGTCCAAATATAGAAAAATAGCACGATTCAAGAATTCACTTCACAGTTTAAGAAAAGCACATTAAAACATTGAAACATTAAAAGGAAGGCCTTGCAAACAAGTATGGTACTGTTAGTTCTAAAAGCACATGTGTAAACCTGTTCTAACAAGGTATTAACACACATTCCAGGCAACATAATAATATTCTCATATATTTACGAGGCAACCATTAGCTCTTTATCCAGTGGCAGCAGTGTAAAGTGTGAACTGTGTTCATATTTTCACTATGAAAGCCATATTGTGTTTGTCCTTCACATTATCGTTTCATGTATTAAATTATCTAACTAAAAATGAAATGAATATTATAACCTTGAACATTACCACACAAATATTAGTGAAGAGAGTTTCGTAAATTAATGCTAGCTCGTACTGTTGAAAATATGTTGCAATGATGTGTATGCAATAGATATTTTTTTTACAATTAACTATCACAACTTATCAAAACCTAATCTTCAATGTGCAACGAAAGTTGAACTTAATCAATCTCTCTTTGACATGTGGGAGGTTAAGATTTTGTTAATGGACATTTACACATGTTCTCAAATCGACAATTACTTAATATGTCCTAACGGTCTCGCATCAACTAGCCAAGTAAGTATTTATTTATAATGTATCATAATCATTGTAATAGGTTGGGGAATAGTTTCCAGTTCAAGAAAAGGGCAAGAGTTTATGCAATTTTAGTCAAGTCCGTGAAATGGTCAAGATAAGAGGCCAGTTCATGCAATTTATACTCGGCAAGTGAAATGGGCAGACATTTTGCACAATCCATGAAATATGGAGAAATGTTGTACAATTCATGAAATGGACAGTTTCACTATTCTAAGTGGGTGTAAGAAAAAAAAACACACACACACACACATACATACTAAATTACCAATTCATTTATCCCACACTTCTTTTTATTATACACACTGCACTTCTAAATAACAAGAACTTTAATAGGAGTTAATGAGACTTGTCAATAGCCTTAGACAATGTAAAAAAAAAAGCTTCAACAAACGGACAAAAGTTTCAAGTTGAAGTACACCAAGAAAAGGGTTTAGTTTCAGAACATTATAGAAAAAGAAAGAAGTTAGAAATAGGTAAGAGGAGTATAATAGAAACAAAAATGATAGAATAACCTATAGGGAATGCCGAATGTTGGACAATACTGTGGTTCAATGGCAAATTAATTTTATAATTAAAATTGATAAAAATAAATAAAATGGAAAAATAAACTAATAAGTGTAAATTGAATGAAGAAAGCCAACCTAGGTAAAGCGGAAAAGTGTGGGAAGAATCCAATATACAAAAGTGACATCTTCCTTTCTTCTATCTTCCACAGTAGAAATAGTTACAAATTTAAACACACATCTTACCCCCAAATTGAGTACTTATTCTAGTACCAAGTTACAACAAAACAGGAATAACTTAAAATTATTTTAACAAAGTAGTTATTAATGCCTAATCGGCCTACATAATAGAAATGGAGTTACATGATTTTCATAAGGGCGAAATGGCTAAATTATAAGAGTTCAATTTCAAACAAACTATTTACAACTGCCTTAACCAATCATTTTTAAAATAATTTTTTTTTAAATATTCACAAATGAGATTTTATAGTTTTCTCAGAAAAAACACACCTTATATTGTATCTATTTTACTTGTATGCAAGTCTAAACTATTGCAAATCCTTGTAAAGCAACGACTAAGTTGAATCCTCCATTCCTTCATTTGATTAATATTGAGCAGTTAAAGCGTTAAGGTGCCCAAAACCTCACCTAAATGTGACTGGAAGAGACCTACTGACCTTATCAACATTCTCTCTTGTTTTGGCGGAGGTCTCCACATAAGGGACTCCCCACTGCTGGGCTCGACCTTGAGCCTCGGCTAGGCTGATTTTTCGCTTTTCCTCCAAGTCACTTTTGTTACCAACCAAGAGAAATGGAATGTTCTCATCATTTTTCACTCGCAAAATCTGCTCTCTGTATTACAGGCAAAGAGACATATTAAGAACAAATAATTAACACAGACATTTCCAAATTTTAATCTATCATTCAAATAAAAATTATAACTTTGTATAAACAGACAAAAGATGTTGATTTATTCTTATTTAAAAGCTAAAAGTCAACCAAAAAACAAAATATCCTGACGAGATTATTAGTTTTATTGAAAACTTTGGTACGTTTTAGGGGCGTAGAAAGCTTGGAAATGTCAAAAGTCTAAGATAAAATCTCCTCCACTTTGGCTCTGACCCCCTTAATCACGTATGTATTAGGGCTAGGACACTTAAATCCCAAAGAAGATTCGAGAATTCCAGAAAATTTTGGATTTGAATGAAATTTGAATTATAACAATAATAGTACTTATTGGTCGTTTAGAGCCTATTGCAATTATAGGATGAACTAAACAACCAAGGCCCAGACCAGTAAACTAACACTTTTGAATGTATGAATTTCACAATGAATGGATTATAAGAAAGTATATTAACATTTAGTTAATATATATTGTATTTTCTATTATTCTATTATATTTATTTTACTCTTATGTTAGTAACTACTCCAAAATTCAAATGTGGGATTTGAACTAAGTATTCATATTTGTAAAATAGTGGGTTTGACTCAGCTCTAGTAAATATTGGCCTGTTGAGAAGCACAAAGTAAAAACATTATTATATTAAAGAAATAAAAGATCAAAATAGTGTGCATTCCTTGATTACTACACAATAATATAATCAACCATTTAAAACAACAACAAAAAAACAATTTTTTAAATATAAAAATTCATAAATTGATTGTTCAACGTATATTTCAAAGACTAAATTCCAATATGCTTGCTTTCTTAAATTTTTGTATGGTCCCAATAAAGGGTAAGATTGTTACATTATTGCACTTCCAATATGGGTTTGAATACTGGTGTAGTCGGATACTTATTCTCATGTGGTGGTGATGTAGGTGAGGAAAGAGTGACTCAGACTCCAATTCTGAAGTACCTTGTTTCAAAAGTTTGTTATGTAATAAAATTTGATGGACCATAGCTAGTTTCAACAAACTAAAATAAACTGGATGTACCCACTACCAGCCTTTAGTTATTCTCTTTTTTTTAAATAAAAATTCAATAAAATATTTGAACACTTCTGAACTAATACAGTACTAACCAAGTATTTAAAACTAAAATCATTGGGGACATGTTTTAAGGAATATAAAAGTTTACCTAAACTCTTGAGTTGACTGGAAACTGTCATCCTCTGTGATGGAGAAAACACACAAAAAGCCCTCTCCACTGCGAAAATAGTTGTCCCTGGAAAAATAAATTGTGTATTAATACCTTTTCTACAACACAAACTCAAACAAAAAATAAACGTGAAACTAGACAAGTTTAGTATCATAGGTTGTAACACTAAATCAAATGATAGCTAAATTATTCATGATGGACAAATATATTTTTATAAGCCAACCAATCTATCCAAATAGAAAAAAGAAGGCAGCATTAGCTTGAGGAATGAAAGTTACATAGAAATAAGATGCTTTAACCAATATGTGGTCATTTAAAACTCTCCCTAAACATAAATTTTAAAAATAATAAATGGCAAGGGCAACTGCAAAAATTATAAAAATAAAAATTCACAGGTGATAAATACTTTTACTATCTATGAATCCTGAATGGTTAACTGGAAACCAAGTAACCATTAACAACTTCTGTCCTCCTTTGAATGTCTATTAAATTATATTTGATAAGGTGTAACACAAAGATGGCATTGCTATGTGAACAAATAGCAGAGATTCAATTTTCTGGGGTAATTGAGGAGAGAGGAAACAAGGTCAGTAGTAAGTCCTTTATTCATTTATTTTCTCCCTGAGTGGTGTACTAATTGTCATTACTTTTCAGTGGTGTGTTCATTGTGTTTGTACAGTGCCATCCTGCTTCTTCAAATTTGTCAGGTCAGCACACATTCCTCAGCCTTCAGAGTCTTGGCTACTGACTAGCTTTATCACCTTCTTTCTCTATCTCCTCAGCTGTTTTGCTAGTCTCAGCAGCATACCATGAGATTGGCATGAGGTACTATTTATTTGTCTGTCTGTCTGTCTGTCCCTCTTATCTCTTAGAGATTGCTGAGCCTGTGCACTGGGTGGCAATAACAGTAGACCCATTCAGAAGGTGGTGTATTGTCTGTGACATTTAAATATCAGGGTTCTTACAGACATGTAAAACCTAAATTTAAGGACTTTTTAAGGACTAAAACTGTAATTTCTAGTACTGCCAAAAGCTAAACACGTCAATAAAAGAAATTATAAATCGTACCATATTTTAAGTAGAACAATGAATTTTCACTAAATTTAATGAACAGATAGGACTATAAAAATAGTAATCTAACTTTGGTGTCACTTCCTTCAGTTGCCTTGGTTTATTGGTTAGTGCAGTCATTCTAGATTCAATGTGTGTGTGTGTGTGTGTGTGTGTGTGTGTGTGTGTGTGTGTGTGTGTGTGTGTGTGTGTTGTGTGTGTGTGTATATATATATATATATATTTTGTAGTATAGCTAGAACAGGAATTTGAGTGTTAAGGTGGATAGGAGATGAACTAATAGCTATCGGCAGGCATTTTAGTGCAAAACTGTAATTATAAGTACTGAAAGTGTTAATAGGTGGGAAAAAAATCTTAGAAGAATTATTACAAATGACTGTTTCTAAGCAAGTTATAAAAAATGGCTAATGCAGATGAATTTAAATTCATAAATATTGGAAGTTAAAGAAAACCACTTCATATTTCATCGACAGTAGCACTAATGCATTTATCAAAGAAGTTAACACTGTTTCCCCTTACCCTTATAGAGATCCCAATCCATGGGCACGACTATCTCTGAGCTGATGGCAATAACAAATAAAACAAAAATGACTAGTCGGTTATCGAAACATTGGCCCCAATGTTGATGACATTTCTAGCTAGTCGCTTCTCCTCCATCCATCTTCTTCTCTTGGTCTTTTTCCACGGCAGCCAATTGGTTTGTTAGAGCCTCTCAGATTACTCTCGAGGTTAATTAATAATGGTGGGGGTGGAGAACTTATTTGAATAAAAATAATGAATTTGATGAGGTTGATTCGGAAGTTTTATGGCCTAAAACCTCGACCACTTTACAGACAGCAGCTAACACTTGATCAAAGAAGATGTACTAGATATTTCATGCCCTTATGCATCTTAAATCACAATCTTTACAGTCATTCTTCACAACAATTTCAAAAATAAATATCGAAACCTGGAAATTCCTAGACTTTTCAAGGTTCAGAGCAATTCAAGGACTTTACCAGGCCTTGAACAGACACACATTAAATTCCAGGTATTTCAAGGACAGTACGAACCCTGAAATATAACCGTGGTTAAGCCACAAACCAGTTGATCTGCCCCTGGTAAATTGAGAGTCTACTGAATTTGTTTATTACAGCCCAAACATTTTAAGAAAATAAATGTATGTACAGTAGAGTCCCAATTATCTAACATAATATATATAATGTGCTATTGGCGTGACCTTGCTGCAAGCTAAAGAAGCAAAGCTAGGAAACCAAACTTCATCACAAATTTTTAATCACTGCCGTTCACATTTTGCATTTTACAGTATTTAATAAAAGTTGCATTTAATTGATTTAAAATCCTTTGTTTTGTTACATAAATAAAATAACAATTTTGTAATTTAGTGCATAATTTATAGTATGTAGTAGTCAATAAACCTCAATTCATGGTAATTATTAAATATTATTTCATCTATTTTGCACTTTCATTTAATTTTGATTTGTTTTGTTGCAGCCTCTCCCCTTGTTTCCATATTAACCAACATTTTGGTTACCCGACCACCAGTTGGTCCCTTTAGGTCAGATAATTGGGACCATAATGTATCTATCTATATGTATACCATTGCCATTCCAACAGGCCAAGTTGTTATATCTGCACACACAGCTGTGGAGTCTGAAGCAATTTTGGGTGGACTTGGAGGTGGTATATAGGTACAGACTCCGGGTTAAAAATGAAAAAAATATGTTATTTATAACAATAAATATTCAATATTTGATTTTAAGAATCAAATAGCCAAAGTTATTATTTATGCTCTTATGGTTTAAATTAGGAGGGATAGCCTGAGTCAGCTGTGGACAGTCAACCTTACAGTTCAACCAAGAAATCAGTCTACTCTCCTGACCTGATGAAGCTGTCTGTGACAGTGAAAGCTTGTATTTAACAATGTGTTTATGTGTTTTTTAGTGTTATATCTAAATAATTTCTACTCCAGTATCACCAAGGTAAGTGTGCTGGCTATCCCTCCTAATTTAAACCATGATTTAGCCTAGTGCTCTATACCACATAACCTCTATTTATGCTCTTAGTGAGGATTACTTCATCTAGATATCATATTCTAAGAATTGAAAAATGATACCTGGACATGTGAATTGAACCCGGGACCTTTGGCTTAGTACTCCAATGCTCTAACCACTGAGCTATCCAGGACTAGTCCCGTGCCCAGGGTCATCCTTCACTCATATTTTAAGGCAGAGTCTATGATGGACGTGTGGAAATTGTCGGCTACAAATGTGTGATTTTTATTAAGATCACGAGCTATCAGATAACACAGCCACCTTCGACTCGGTAGTTGGCTTATTGTTAGATGGATTTTCAGAATATATTATCTAGATGGAGTAGTCCTCACTAAAAGCATAAATAATAGCTTTGGCTATTTAATTCTTGAAATTGCAATCCTTTACAATTATAATAATTGTACAAGTGGCAGCAATAAGCCAACTACTGAGACGAAGGTGGTTGTGTTATCTGATAGCTCGTGATCTTAATTGATCACTCATATGTAGTCGATTATTTCCGCACGTCCATCACAGACTCTGCCTTAAAATATGAGTGAATAATGACCCTGGGCACAGAACGATTCCTGGATAACTCAGTGGTTAGAGCTTTGTGTACTAAGCCAAAGGTCCCGGGTTCAATTTCCGTGTCCAGATGTAATTTTTAATTTTCAGAATATTTGATCTTAGTTTTATATTTGTTTATTCTTTACAACCAATATTTGTAATTTGGATTTATGAAAAATTTATTTAAAAATACATTCGCAATGTCAAAGAAGTTTCACATAAAGTAATCTGCAATGGAGCATTTTGCCACGATAAATTTGTTATTACTAATTAATATTAAGCCTGTGCGGGATCATGAACTTCAAGAAAAAATTCGAAAAATTGGATGTTCTCAAAACTTTGGCGGAAAAAATTATTTCCTGGAATTTTTTGGGTAGAATATACAGGTTACAATTAAGGACCGTCTATCAATGTGATGTTTGTATTTAATGCTCATCAACAATATAATTAATTTATTATAGTTAAATTGATCTTGTCTACCTTTACTGATACCCAAAATTTCCACCGTGTTTATTTTACAACTACTGTACACCTAGCCGACACAAATGAGTGGCATTAAAATATAATAAACACACTGGGATACTTGATGGTAATATATGATTTAGAGAAGGAAATATAGTTTGGCAAAAAATAATGAGTGTTTTTTAAATATCAAATAATGCATGATATACATCATTTCCCTTTAATAATGTCTACACACTCTACATTACCTGATGGCTGCATAATCTTCTTGTCCAGCAGTGTCCAAAATATCTATTTGAACTTCTTCCGCATCCAGAACTACTTTTTTACGATAAGAGTCAGCCTTGGTTGGTTCATAATCCTCTACAAACTGAAACATATATTGATAATCAAGATTAGGGCTCAAAGCTTAACATAATACATTTAAGTGTGAAAACCATGAGGCACCAACATAATGTTCAGTTTTGTTATTACTGATGATTTGGTTTGCAAAACATAAACTGTATAAACTTTGGTTAGACACCAACATTTTGTTGCAAGAATCACTAGATAGATTTGTTTAAGTTAGCTCAGTATTACATTAAGATTTTAAAGTCACAATAAACCAATTAATTACAAGCCCCATGTGACAATGTTTTAATATATCCAAGCTGTTGGATGTTCTTTCTTTTTCACTCGTCGGATTAGCAACCAGATAATAGGATTAAACTCATTTAGTTAAGCAACAGGAATTAATAACAAAATAAAGACATCAATTTTTCTGGGTTTGTAATGGGTTAAGATTTTCATTTTTAAAGAATTAACATCAACATGACGGTATTCCACTTCAAATTTGTATTTTGCCTTTATCACTCAAATCAGTAAAAAGCATTATTGAAAGATTGCTATTTTAATGCCAACTATGAGAGTATGCTCAAACCAGTGCATATTCATTGTTGACGATGGCGTTAACTATTCATTTGTTCTTAAGAGCTGTGTAATGCCAAAAGCTAATGGATTTGATGAGATACTGGGGTGAATGGCGGTCTTGCATTGAGAAAAACAGAAAAAATTGTGATTGTAATGTGTGTTTCAATAACAATGTGAGCAGTAAATTTCAAAATTCTCGCAAATCAACTAATATAAATATTTTTTTTTGTCAAATCTTCCAATGAATTCAATATGTTGACCAATTCGCCACACACATTGTGCGGCATGTTTAATAATGTAGTTGAAGCGACATTTATGTCTTTATCATGTGATAAATATGATAAATGGTATAATAAAAAGTGCAAAAAAATATTGGATAAACAGAATAAATTACTTAGTCAAACGGATGTAAATATGCCACGGTGATGTTCATGTGTCATACTGGTTAGATCTAACCTACAAACCACAGCCAAAAAACAATGGAAAACCCAACAGGTGTGTCAACTAAAGATGATGAAATGCTTAAATTACTTAAGATTTTTCCATTGATATTGGAGAAATAAAGGAATCGCTGAACTCACTCTAAGAAAAATAATTATAACAGAAATGGTTGAGCTCCAGGGGCCTGAAACTAAAATTTATGTGAAACAGCATTTAGATCCTCAACTGAAAACTCTCTTCCTAGTGGCGAGAAGACTCAATAAGCAAAAAGTTACCAATTTTGCTGGGTCAGAAGTACAGATATACTCCTTCAGAAATCTACTGCCAGTAATATAATCACAATACAGAATGAAGACGGACTTATTGACCTGGATCTGTAATTTGTTATATGTTGTATATTCATATGCAGTAAGTAGTGACTTACATGTTTATCCTAGCCAGATTCAAAAGATGTTTTCCAATTGGTTGTTACTCCCTTCTAAGGTATACGTTTACTATTACCTTACAAATGCAGAGTTAGAGAACATTAAGAATAATAGATTATAATCAATTCCCTAATGAAATATCTTAAATTATCTTTGATTCTATAGTTAATGGTTGCTAAAAATAATAGCATAGAAGAATTTTCCTTTGACAGCATATCGATAGATAAAATTAACTTCTCCTCCATAGTTCTAACCAATAACCATTTGAAAATACTATATTTAAACATTACGAGCATTAAACATAAAGTTAAAGAATTTTTATGTATACTCTCATCGATTAAAGTTAGTGTTGACTCAATAATATTAAATGAAGTATGGATGAACAGTGATAACTTCATTTTAACATCCCAGAATTTAACACAAATTTTGTCTGTTGAGACCATAAAAAAGTGGGTATGTTACATGGCTATGTCAGAAATAAATTAAGAGTTACAAATCTACTCAACAGTGAAATAACAGAGGATCTGTCATATATAGCCCTAACAATCAATAATCTACCACTTATCAAGGTCCGACACATTCTTATGGTCTACAGGCCTCCCAATTAAGATCCCCAAGCATTTCTAACTTTTATGGAAGATAAATTAAACACTTTACCTAAAAAAAACACTAATCATTGGAGATATTAACATCAATTTAAAAAACAAAACGCTATGGTCAATGAATATTTATATATTAACTTTGTAGCATGTCATTCAAGTAAATGGGTCTCACTGCCTCGACACCGAGGGAATCTCGTCTGATGTTACAAGTATTCAACAAATATCCAAGTCCTTCAGACTTGTTGTAGTCAAGGCGACTAATTTTGTTTCCGTCAGTCAAAGCAGCTATAATGTTTTCTAAGTCCTTCAGACTTGTTGTTTTAGTCAGAATGACTAAATTGGTTTTGTGTCAATCTGACTTAATTTCTTTAGTCAGATAGTCTGGCTATATATTTTCACTATGTCCATAAAACATAGCTTAAATACAGGGACTTTGAGTTCTATAAGTAATAAGGACCTTTCTTTAAGGTTCCTCTTCTACGTACGTTCATTATTCCGTTTTAAGTCCTTATGACTTCACAATATCCCATGATGCCGTGGATGTCATGCTCACGTGTTCGAATTTTTGTATGGCTACAAGCAGGTTGTCTAACGCCTTTATCTCGGAACAGGGTCTGGCCAGTTGGTTGTCAGCTGGGTGGGCTGGGAATGAAATGTTTGGTGATTATGAGCTAGGTCAACATCAGCATCCATAGACTCAGTTAAGGAAGGTTACCACCAAGAGAAGATCTACCTGAGGACTTATAAGCGGCAGTCCCGCTATTCAGGTGTAGGCCACGACAGGCTTAGTAAGCTGGTGGACGAAACAAGCCCATATTCGAGAAAACATTGTAAAATGCCGTTTGGGAGCTACGAGGCTTAAGTCCCTAACCACTTTACAGTGTGCATATATATCAGCATATGTTCAATGAAGTAATTTGTGTTTGTTGGTGTGCTATTTCCGCAAAGTACCTTAGAATCGAAAATTGCTCTTAAGGCATAAATCTTAGGATTTTTCTTAAAGGCATTGTCATATAAAGCAGGAAGCCAGGTTGGGAGTTTAAATATTGTTTGTCAGAAAACACTTTCTTGCCCTTCACAAGACAATCCTGATGAACAGCTGTTGGAGGACTTAAACAACTTGGTTTAGAATGGTGATGGTCTATGTTTCCATGCTTTTCTTTTAAATTTATTTTGCCGTCACAATTAATAGTGGAATTTGCTGCTATACATGTCAGAAGAAACATAACATTCATTACACTCTCTAGAGAGTTAGATTAGATTTTTATAAATTAGGTTATCATTCACATGGAGAGAATATGAAAATTCCACATTATAAGTTTTAAAAGCATTCTTAAGAGTACCTATATTCCATTCACCGTAGGAATTGACTTTCTGAAAGGCCTTTTTCCCTACCATAAATCTACTATATAGTAGGATATTGGTAGGAAAAAAGACCTTTCAGAGAGTAATTCCTAGCGTGAATGGAATATAGCCAGCTGACCTTAGGGTTGGGGTTCAGAGGACAAAGTCTAGGAAAGGGAAAGCAAATTTATGGCACTCATGCAAACCAGTGGCATGTAATCACGATTTGGGTGGCATGCCAACATTAAAATAAACATCAAATAAAACTTTTATCAACTTGGTATACATTTTTGAAGTTAATGATATTTTGACAGCAATGTCATTCAATGTCATGTCCCAGTGAACTTTGTGAAGTCAACACCTAGAAATCATCTTGGCTCGCACTTAAGTGCATCTTGTTTGCTGTTGAAGACAACAAGCCAAATAAAAGATATTTCAAAATAATATGGAAAGGGTTATGTAAGCCTAATTTTTTGGTTAGTGTTATTCAAATATTATACATTATATCAATTTTTTGTCTTTTTTTCACTGACTTTCAATGATTTTACTTTGAGATATTGAAACTAATATTTTCTAAGACACTTAATATCACAATTTAATAAATTTTCATTTTTTAAAATGTAGGCCTAGGCATTATTTTAGTATTAAATTCCTGTATTTCCAATTTCATAATGTTTATCAATTTTTAATTTTTAAATGGATATTCACTAAAAATGTAAATGAGAGGTGGCACACTAGACTAGTTTAAAATCTAACTGGTCCTTAAGTAGCACACTGGTCGGAAAAGTTTCGCCATCCCTGCAGGGCTATTATGACCATTTGACGCAAAGTTTGTTGCTACCGCTAGTTATCTTATCTTTAAAGAAAAATATAGCGTTTGGGTTATTATGACCACCACACTTTGTATCGTCCGCTAGTTTTAGCTTCGACTTTGCTTCTAGCGTCAACGCA
>CABEEJ010005934.1:0-44847 GCA_901482245.1 Timema douglasi | reverse complement strand
AATTAATAATTAAAAGGCCTTCAGGAGAGGTTCAGGCCTTGTGACGAAGGAACCAACGCTCATTCAACATAATACAACACCAGCTAAAGGTTCAAAACGATGAATAAAAACTCCAACACCACCTCTATCCTACCAATTAATTAATTAACAATAATTAATTAACAATAACTAATAATTAATCAGCATGAACCAACATGTCAGACTTGGTAGGCCTGGGGAAGAGGTAGGGGAGGGGAAAGTAGTTCAGGGGGAGGGGGAAGGGAGAATAACGGTACCTCAAATATACACCGGTTTCGATATAAACGCTCTAAATAGCTTACATATACACTTTTCTGTGTATAAAGGACTGTTACAGGTGGTCGTTACCACTACTGAGATTGCACATGTTAATGGACCTTAATGAGGTAAGATTAGCATTAATGCAATAAGCAAGATTTGGTGGTCGAATTAGAGTAAAAACCTGCAACACGAGGAACTAGAGTACGAGCATAGACTCGAATGTTATAAACTGAGGTTGTTTAGCTAACTGCAATAAAAGTTAAGGTAGAAAGTAGTTAGCGAATGGAGGTAAACTTATCATCCCATTAATACAAATGGTAACTCATATAACTCAAGATGTACCTTATAGCTATACATTCTGGGAACTTGGTGACTACCCTCTCATAGTTATGTAACCACTTCATTATTGTTTACAAACTACGTGAACGTCAAGACCAGCGGTAGGGGCTGCTCACAAAAATATCCTTCTTATCAAAACTTTAAGACGGATGTGTTCTTTAGCACAAACTTAAGGAACCCGTCCAAACGGTACAAATGCAGTCAAATGTAGAGTTCAAGAGGCCAAGCAAGAACATGTCCAACAAATAAGTAATATATAGAAAGTATAATAACAAAGAGAACGAGAGACAATTTTTTTTCAAAGTAAAAAGGCCTAATTAGGCCATGAACTGCTAATAGCAAACTCCTATTTTCCTGGAGTTTATGTTCCCAGTCCCATCTAATCAAACAGAACAACACCAGAGTGACATAGCTTAGTATTCAAAAACCCATAAAAACAATAAGTCGCTAAGCGGCAATAAACTAACGGGTAACCCGTTAGAGGGGAACCCAAGAGAAGTAAAGAGTATCTAGACATTGCACTGTCAAATATATGTATATCCTAAAATCTCTAGCCAACTCATTAAGCAGTGCTATACCAAAGTGGTAAAACTATTCTTACAAGGTATACGATGTCACAATAGACTAGTTTTGTTCTGAAGAAACCAAATGCCCTTTAATCTAGGAATAGGCATACCTACACAAATTGAACTAATATTAATTAAATATTAACCTTATATATGTATAAAGCAGAGTCGCTAATCGATTGATTACTACATATTAATATATAATCTTGACTAAGGTAAATAAATCGTACTTAATAAGACTACTGAAAATAAACTTATGATCCGGAGAGGGATAGCAATTGTAGTGTGGTAAATAAAACGAGCCATCTCCCCGAGCAGGGTAGACTGGCGGCGTTGATACTCAGAAAATGTCCTTGTAGCTGGAGCTGATCGAAGCCACGACGGAGTGTGACGCCATAGCACCTTTGGCAGTTATTTCTTGTAGCTAGTCAATTACACGAAGAAAGAAAACGTTACTAACATGTTCAGCCGAGGAGAATGAATATTGTTATGTGTCTATTTTAGACGATACATTATGTTAAATAGACTCCCAGATTGACACGAGTAGGATTGGAATAANGCTCGGAGGGGTGGGTGTCTGCAGAGGGTATAAAATGTGATTTTTCACAGCTGGAAGGGCCATTGGTGATGGCCGAGGATGGATGTTTTCAACTTGTCCATAATGTTTGAGACTGAGCTTATAAGCTATATGAACTTGTATTTATAGGATAAAAGGGAGAGGGTGTAGGTGTTAAAACGCAAACATATGAGTTTTTATAATATTTATTCACACAAACTTAGCTCACGCCATCAAAAGTATACTTGAAATATTTATTTACACATAAATAAAAGTTTTATTAATATGGCTCACGCTATGAAAAGTCTACTTGACTTATTTAATTATAAAAAAAATTATAGTTACAGAATATATCTTACACCTTTATGTATATTATACACGTCCAGGTTTAGAGTCACACCATGAAAAGTATATTTGGAATATTTAGCTACACAAAAAAGTTTTACAAATAAATCCCATACCATGAAAAGTATACTTAGAATATTTTACACAAATAAAAGTTTTGGAAACATAGCTCACACCATGAAAAGTATACTTGAAATATTTATTTACACAAATAAAAGTTTTAGAAATATGGCTCACGCCATGAAAAGTGTACTTGGATTATTTGTTTATAAAAAATGATAGTTATAGAATATATATCTTACATCTTGAAGTATGTTATGGACACATTAATCAATTTATTGAAGTCGTAGCGGGAATAGTGGCTTTGGTACTTATTTACAAAGTCCAGTTTAGAGAGTATTTGATTATATATACACAGCCAGATGGTTTAATTTTAAAATATATACAGGAAAAAATGTATTATAATTAAAATATATACAAACAACTAATTCTATTTGACTAGAAATAACCAGGTAGATAAAGGATTGTACTGATGGGTAAAAAAAATTATTAAAAAGTATCCCGGGTGCGTAAAATAAATCAATTACAAATATGGGTGTTGGTACATATAGTCGCAAAACCTTTTCTTATAATTTTGTGAGGTATCTGTATAACTTTCCGCAGCCTGTTCGGTGACCATCTCTTTCAAAACGTCAAAATTTACGTCGTTCCGGTTGCCGTAGTTTTTGGTGATCCCGCGATTCTTGCACACAGTTTTTGTTTTGGCAGGATCGCCACCAGCACAAACTCGGTAGACGTGATTCTTGGTGCCGCTGGATAAAAAAAAAAGCGCTAATATAGCTTCCCGGACCGTAATATTGAAGTTCTTCAGTGAGGTCACCTAAAAAGTCTCCGGTTAGTGAACTCCAATCACCGGGGCTTACCGTGAATATAACGCTATCTTGAGAGGTACACCAATCTGGCCATCCTTTGATACTTTTTGAAAATCAAACAAGAAGTCAATGTACCCGTGAAACAATCCGCCAAAACATGTCTGACGATCTTAAACAGATACAATGTACGCCCACACTTCGTGTACTGCTTCAACGGCTTTTAGGATCTCGTCAATCACCCAGCCACCTGTCAACCAGCGATCTTTCTTGTCGTTGTACTGACACGTGTCTTGTTTTTTTCTCTACCCCACATTTCCTGCACAATATGAGCATTAACTTATCGTGTATACGTGTAGGCAATACGGACATAAATAAATCCCGTGGAGGCGTCACGGGAACTTTGGCTATATCTTCTACTTGATCTACAGACGGACAAACTGGTTCCAAGTGTATTTTGCGGTTGCTGATGAGATATTTTTTGTACTTGCAGACGTAAAAATACAATGAACACACATCAAAGTACTTGATCTTCTCTCCACAAGAAAAATATGCTTCGTAGAAGAGTTTGATACAATTTGTACGCCCGGCAAAAAATGCATCCCTGGGACTGAGGGGCTTCTTGCTGTACATATCGTGCTGGAATACAAATAGTTTCAAGTCATTGTTTGTATGTTTCATCTCATTAAACTTACACTCCCACATCTCTTCGACCGTGTAACCGGCCTTCCTAAATCCTTAAACGCAAGCAATGGTTGCTTCATAGCGTGTCTCCATTGTCTTGTGGAGGCTTTTTTTTTTCATAGGGGTGGTCCTGTCAGGATAACAGAAAGGTCACCCGTGCCAATAACAGCCCCCAAACAGGAAGACGCTGGTGGTGTCTGCAGATTTAACAACACCGTCTCCACGTCGCCCTAATACATATTCCTCACGGCTCTTGCCCGCATGAAGGATAGAAACACGATGTCGGTGGGCCTCCCAGCAGAGCCATTGTACGACAATGTGCGACTTTGTACGACAATGTGCGACTGTTGGTCTGCACACCGGTAGCCACCATTAGAGATGATACCGATAGTATTCTCCTTAAGATGACCTCGGCTGTAAACCAACATTGCCGCTCCTACGATCGTACACGCCTTTCTGAAACGATCCATCTTTGCTTTTCCCATAAGCATGTATCTAGAATTTAGGCAGGCCTTTCGCAGGATCTCTACATTTTCCACGCAATACAGTTCCAACTCGCAGTTAAAATCAGACATAATTTATTTGACCAGCGCGTCATAACACTTCTCAAAGTTCTCCTTTCCCTCAACTGACATATCACCGATGCCGTAGTCCTCCTTTGGTGGCAAAGGACCCCTATAACCCGCGTTTTATTTTTTATAGAAAAATGGGGGAAATGTCCTTTGGCAGAAAGCACTCGTCCAAACCAAATGTTGTTATCTTGGACGACATCGGGAGAGCGAGTCAATAAAGTGGCGTGGACCGTAACGCATGGGCATGATTTTCCCAGCGTTAGTTATGAGCTCTGGAGTCCATTTGTTTACTTCCATCATTTATTTTAAAATAAAATTTCCATCATAGATCTTGGAATTATGGGTTAGAATGGTGATATACTTTTTTTTTTGTTTTAATTTGCTCAATAAATCTGAAAAATTGGGCCAGTGTGTTATCACCCTTGAATTTGTGAGTCATATCGCCCCCACATTAGGTGCGATGATGGTCATTTATATCGAACTGAAGGCAGGCCTTGCATCATGACTGCACGACACGGAGGTTAGTTTCGTGCAAGTACGTGTTGAACGCACCTTGAAGAAACTTTTCTTGTCTGCATTCAAAATCATTGAATACAAACATGAATTTGCTCTTTTCTAGTTTCGGCTTGGATGAGGCTAGTTTACTATAGCAGAAATGACCAAAAGAACGACGGGTATCGCATACTCTACAAAAAGTCTCATAACACCTGTGTGAATGATTTGATCTTTCCAAGCTGAAACATTGCCCGCATACATCAAAAACCTTTTTAACATCACAGATCGACATGTGACCTCTGCAAACACCGGAAAGTTTATCGTTATCAAAACAAGTTTGGTTTGTGAACCAACGCCCACTGTCTTTACAGGTCACAGTTAGAACTTCGCTGCAGACCAATTTAGCGTAGCACTTTTTGCACGCGGATTCGCATTTTGCACGTTCTTTGTGTTGAACGGCACACGGCACTCGCGGCAAAGGTACGAGCACTTAAATGCAGCTATCAAGAATGTTATGACATCAAAATAGTTTTCCTCATCGTCGTGAAAATACAAATCAAGTTAGCCCTTAAAGGAATGTTCGGGATTAGTAGACTCCTCATATATGACTTGCCTGCTCCGGCGATCTCTGAACCCTGTGATTTTGTATTCGGAGAGGTATTTTTGAAATGATTTCAGTTCAGTGATTCCACCACCTTTAATTGAGTCACACGTGCATCACGGCATAGCTTCTCTGCTTTTGAGTTTCTGAATATGGTGACCCAGTTTTATTTGTTTAAAAGTTTTACGGCTATGTATCCTGGCTCTCCTTTATATCACATATATATTTGGCGATAACCAACCAACGGGCAAGGCAAAGTGTGTCACAATTTTTAATCGTAATGATCCCTTGGTTGTCACAGCTATATGGGCTAGCAGGAGATATCTTATTACAATGATGTGCACTCCCATGAGGCTCCTTAAAATGGCTAAGTTTAACGTACAGTGGTGCCGTACTTAAGAACACGCTATTACTCTGCAACAAGACTTACGTTATCAAGCATGGCTCGAGCGTCGAACTGATCAACCTGCCTAAATGAGACGTATACAGGATTCAACGTCGAGTCCGTGCTGTTCAAAAGTAAGCTGACATGATCATCGTCACTGACACCATGGTCCTCCAGCCGATTGAGCAAAACAGTAATTTGCTCTTCAAGCCAACTTAATTTGTCACGATCATTTGCTGGAGCACCAAGATGTACGGTAACTTCTCTACCAGTATAAAAGAATTGCCTCAGTTGTTTTATTCTCTCCTCGATGATTCAAAGAGAGATACTATTTGACAATGCTCCACCAACCTGATTTACCGGGCCACTAATTCCAGGTTGTGGTGCTGCAGATGGTCCCGCCACCGCCACGGGTTGAGAAAAGACTCCTCCGCTATATGGAGGTGGCAAAGCTCACATCGGCTTAATGGGGGCTGCGGTTGTCCTGGCCGGGACTTAGTGTTTCACATTCCCTGGAATCGGGTGGATGTAGCCGACATATTCGTCATCATCGGCTTGCGGGATGACGTCTCCACTGCCTGGAGGGGGCAAATTCCCACCAGCTGAATGGGTGCTGAGGATGTTGGGCTCGAGACCTAGTCTTTTCAGTGGTTTGTACCGGCATCCATTTGAACTAAAACACAAGAATTTGAATTTAAACACACGTCAAACTAACTACAAAGTAAGCACTCTAATAACAGCCAAATTCATTTAAGAAAATCATTCTTTGTACTTTTTAAATCAAACAAGCTATCATATAAGCTCGAAAAATAATTACTGAAAACCAAATGACCATTTTATTTATATTTTGTTCTCGGAGTGGACAGTGTGAATATCAAATATTTAAATGGATCCCTTAGTTGTTTCGACTACCCAATTAAAAATACACTTGTTTATTTCACACAATGTTCAGGACATTTAATTTACTTTTAAGTTTGGTTCTATTTTTAAATTGTTTTCACCTATTAGTATTCTATTATAGAGGCTTACTAATCAATATTCTTATAATATTATCTTTCAACTTATATAAATAATAATATTTTATAAATCTATATTTGTATTATTTTAACCTAAAATAATAATCTCGCCTATGGATGTATAAATCGGATTCATAGCAGGAAAAATGTCCTTTAAAGGCACTAGAGATGCTGGTGGTGGTGATACTATCGGAACCTTTGCAGACCTCTGTTGGCAGGAGACAGCATACAATTATCCCATGCATCTGAAACAAACATAACTTTGTATTAGAATATTTCAACATAAGTAACGTCCATGAATAATCATACAGAAACTACTTATTATTTGACATAGTCATTTTCACAATAATATATATGGTCCTGCCAATACTCGATCCCAGGACACCCATAAAAGAAGGTAGGCATTTTACCATCTGAGCCAAGTTGTCATACAATAATATTGCAACAAGGAAATCACCTTAAATTAATATGATATTTAACTTTTAATATTCATAAAACAAAAAATGATAATCCCGAATTTTGTTCATGAAAAAACCCAGCAATTTAGCACAGTATTCATATTTCGGCTTTTAAAATTTAATTATTCTTTCTTACAAATATGGTCTTACATTGGCCAGCAATTACCAACCGTTTGTGGTCAATTCCTCCAGGTAGACACCGAGGGCCTTCAGATCCGTGGATGTTTGAGGATCTCCCCACAGCTCATTCTCTAATAATACAACGCAACAGCTTAGTTTGATATTCAGTATAACTTGAACTTAAAAATATTAAACAGATTATCTAAGTGATATAATAGTAAGATAAAATAATTTCCAGAGTGTTAAGTGAATCTGAGACAATTTGCAGCGTTAGCTCTTTCAGGGCAATGGTTTATACATGTGTACTTTATAACACACGCATCACTTTGAAGCGTTAGCCTGTTCTTTGTGTCTGTATTTAAAAGCTCGACAGTAATCGGGCTTCCTCGGCCAACGGCTGGGCTTTACACATATTCCCCCTGTACAAGATGGTGACCGTTTTAGATCTATTCGTTTTGTTTGGATTTAAACAGCCTCTATTTAGCGGTGAAAGCGAGTATTTAGATGCTTTCGAACACTACAAGAGTGCTTTTTAAACAAAAAAAAATTATGTTTGAATGGTTTGTTTTCTGGTTCATTTAGATTGGTATATGAAATGTCCTTCATAAGTGCAGGGGTCCACAAAAACTGATGGCATTGTGGTATTTTAAAACACTACCCTCAATGAACACATTATGTTAATTATAATAAATATTTGTTCAAAACATCTTTTAAATAAAATTTTTCTTTTAGTAAATTACCTTAAAATAATTTAAAATTTGTAATAAATGTATTCAATAAACTACTCTTCAATAAAATATATTTTATTTAATGTAATATAACCACTCTTAATTATACTATTTTAAAATAATATTCAACCATTAGTAAGCTACACACAAAATTAATTATTTAACTATGGCTAGGAATCCGTTTTATTATAAACTACCATTGATTATAATAAAAACTTGTTCCGGCATAGCTTTATCAAAATGTCATCCAAAAAAGTGGCTGTTAGACACTTTAAAATTATCTATAGCTTTAATTCTCATATACCTATTATAAATTAATAAACTTAGACAAATCTGCCATGGTTTATTGTAATTTGAAATAAATTAAATGTATTCAATTTGATTTTAACAACAAATAAATGAGTGTGTCTGTTATAAAAGTACATTTACTCACCCAGATCCGTCAGCGAAGCGTAATCACTCATCCTGGATTGTGTGTTTAATACTCTTAAGACAAGTTATACATTGAAAGAATTTCAAAACATATGCTGATATTTATAACTGTTACCATCTGAGGTTGCGACAGAGCGATGACGTCACCATTCAAGGTCACAATCTATTCCTATCTCGACTTGTCTTGTTGAGCCGCCAAACTGACGACAGGTATGAGTCATCAGGGCTGCGACAGTGCGATGACGTCATCTGAAAACACCGTTGCATGGGCGGGTTATTAGAGTCAATGACCTTGTGTAGTAGCTCACGGTTTCAAGGTCATTATCTATTCCTGTCTCGACACGTCGTGCCGTGTAGACAAACTGACGCCAGGTATGAGTCATCAGGGTTGCGTCAGAGTGGTGACGTCATTGGAAAAACCCATTGCCCTACAGAAGGGAAAAAAAGGAAAGCTGCCAGGGTCAATTACCTCGTGTACTAGCTGACGGTTTCAAGGTCACAATCTATTCATGTGTCTACACGTTGATCCGCCAAACTGATGCAAGGTATGAGTCATCAGGGAAAACCCATTGCCACAAAGAAGACCTTCAAAAATAACCTCCAGAAATAAACCTTTGTGAGATTGAAGGAGGACAACAGATCGTTAACCCATGTCGTCATGGAAATAACCATAGTAGAAATGAAGTGGAAAGGGGTCAGTGGAGGGGGAAAGCCATGACCTAATTCCAACAGCCTATCAGAGAGCGAGGGGGTGGTCACGTGATGAGCTCTAAGCCAATCACAGTGCTGTTTCCATACGACCCCCACAATACTCAGATCAGTTGGGCGAACAGTACTAAGTACATGTGACATACGCTGGGCACCAAGCCTACCTGGTGACTCCACTGCACCGAGAGAGTGAACAAGGCGAGGCAAAGGTTGAGAATCCTAGGCCCATTGCTTAGCGGGCGTAACGCCCTGTCTAAGAGGAACGGTCTGACACTGTACAAGCAGCTAATCAGGCTGATCATCGGCTATGCGTCCCCCACTTGGGGCCACCTGGTGGGCACGTATATGAGGAGGATGAAGGCATTCCAGAGAACGTGTCTGGGGATCATTGTGGACGCACTTTGGTACGTTCGTAATGCGACTTTGAATCGTGAATTTGATATGTCTAAGATCAAGGACCACTTCCTGAAGCCGTCGCAATCTTTCTACGAAATACTTCTCAGTGCCACCAATCCTTTTATCCAGGGGCTTGAGAATTACGTCATCGACCCTGGAGGGTGCCACCAGCGTCCCAAAACCCAGCTCGGATAAGGGAGAAGTGTCAAACAGTGGTTTGAGAGGCTCTCACCCAGCCCCTCTGAGAGTAGCGTGTCCGCACTTAACTCTAAAAATCTTTATTCTGTTTACCAATATATGTTTCCCCCACTAATATTAATAATAATAATTCTTTACTTTGTTTCAGAACCTTCGCGAAATGCGACAATCCGTTGGTTATAGTTTCCGAAAACCACATTGTGTGACCAATTGGTTGGTACGTGTTGGAATTTTATATCGTGCTACCCTTAAGGGTGCATCAAAGCATGCTAATCTGCGTCTGCGTCTGTGCAAGTGCGGAGAAAAGTCGCAAGGACCGAAAAGTGAGGCACAACAACTATTACGCGAGTATCGTCAACTCCGCCTGTCGACAGGGTTATTTATCAAGAATTTGCTTCTATTATTATTATTATTATTATTATTATTATTATTATTTGCACTGATGTTTATACGCACTTATGCTAATGTGTAGTGGCAGGGTGATTGTGAGATGAATTGAAGGACCTACTGTTTAATGTGGTATCCGAACCACGGTGGAGGCTTGGCCTTCCACACATTCACAAGAAGTGATTAATACACGTCTTGTCAGAGGTGAAGGAAGGGTTTGGAAATCAGATAAATCTGTGCCGGGACCGAGAATTGAACCCCGGACCACCAGCACAGAAGTCTGACACTTTACCCCTTTCACCCTAATTTGCTTCTAGAATGTTCGAATAATGTGATGCAATCATCCCTTGTGTCCTCCCCCCTAATTTTTCAAAAAGATTTGCTGGTGGCCAATAAAGAAAGACAGAAGTATGTTGCACCACGTAGATTATTTACTTCAAAATATAATGTTAATTAAGTAAATGTTGAATATAATTACGTTGAACTCGATCTGATTTATTTTATTAATTGGTCAAATTGGTCATTAATTGTCATATATAATCTTTCCAAGTTTTTTTTTTAAGTAATGCAAATATTCATACTACTTTGACAATATTGTTGTATATAAATAACCAAATATCGTTCCAGTGTGTTTCTTAAATGATGTTATTTATTTGTGTTGTTTGAGTTGTGTGTAACTTGTACTGTTTGTTCCCCAGACGGGCGTCTTGACGGTCATTGTGCTTCCCCTGCGAATAGTGGCCATCATATATCTGCTAGTGATAGCATGGAGCCTAGCTTGTATCGGTCTAATGGGGCTGTCTGAAGAGGATCTACGTAGAAAGCCTCTTTCTGGATGGAGAAGGTACCAATGCTAACTTTTATTTAACGTGTTAATTAAATATGTGGCTTGACTGATTTATTTAAATAATGCTGTACGCAACTTTATACAAACCTGCATGTTAAACTACGTTACATTGTCTCAAGTCTTTGTTAACATTTTACTTGATGTATTATATATATATATATATATATACATATATACATATACACACACAGTCAACTCTGGTTTTAGTGAGCTTGGTTGTAGTGAACATTCGACTACAGTGATCTAACTCATTGGTCCCAACCCACACACATTTCAATGTATGTTAAAAAAATGTATTTATAATGAACCCTCAATTTAGGTTTTACTAAACAGAAAAATTGAAACTTTCAATAAGAAATGTCATTGTAACATCATAGTTCTTTAAAACCATAACTTTTTGGTTGTTTAAACTTGAAGACACCGATTCTCTACCTGAGTTTATGTTTAGGTAGTACAAAGCTTTGATGGAGGGGGTTGGAGGGTTGAGCATAAAGTCACTGCACTCATTACCTGGCTTAAGTTTTAATACCTTTGTCTGCGGCACGTAAAGGAAGACAGTCTTCTGAGTTGTATAGATACAACAGGAGTTATAGGACAGTGAATGACAGTATGGGGCCATTTAGTAATTGTTTTCAATAATCTCTTTCTTCGAGATGGTCTATGAAACTCAAAAAATTATACTCTTCTAATCAGTTTAGTTTTTTGAATGCATGGATAGTGTGGAATTAAATATTAAAAAAGCACAGACTCTAGAGAAGGATCCGAAAAAAAATTATTAAAACAGTATACAATAAACAACAGCATATAACCTATTTTTAAAGAATAATTATTATATTTCAATAAAGACCGATTGTATTTGAGCTCTTTTTTTGTCACTACTTGCATATTAAATAAATTGTACGAAACTACGCACGGACTTTCTCGCTCTATTATTTAAAAATGGAGATATTTACTCAAAACTCGTAAAATAACGTACATTAACAAACCAGAAATAAAATTGAGCTATACACGCGTACATTTTTTTTGACTCATAGTTTTATATTTCATAATTTTATTTTTAAAGAATTAACGTCTTCTATTCTTGGACCAATAAAAAATATCAATATCGGGTCCCCAAGAGTCACACTTCGTATTACAATTTTGACTTACGGTTAAAATTTTCGGCATTTTATTAGGGGACGCGCATCTTATGGTTATCGCATTGCTATTAAATTTCTCTTTTATAAATTTTGACTAATAAAGTAGGTAATTATTGACTATTGAATCTAATATGAGAAAGATAGATCATTGGCTTACAAGGGGCGGATCCAGGAGGGAGGTGTGGGGGTGTGAACACCCCTTTTCAAGAAATTATACTAATTAAATCAATGTTTAAGGTACTAGTAGTTTTATTGTCTCGTAATACTATTTCACAAACTATTTTTTTAAATTGTTATTGGTAATATTGTTAAATGATAAATATACGGTAATTATTATAAATATTTAAGACAATCACATTAAGAATTAAATTGGTGAAAATAGCAATTAATGAAAAAACCCAAATTTAGGTTGTGTGACTCTCACTTTGTTGCACATTCATTGTTTAAATTTATTTGATCATTTTTATTATTACTTTTTCAACGATTTCAAGGATAAATAAAGATATTTAAAATAATTTATTTTTAAATAAGGTGCTTTAAGCATCATATTTGAATAATACCACACACATAACGTGTTAGTTTGGCTTAGTGGTAAAATTTCGATTTAGAATGAGAAATAACTAAACTATAGAGTTGAGTTAAAGTTCGATTGTTCTAAATCTGAATAATTCCATCTATTTTGTCTGATTGATTGAATAGCTAAAAAACTATTTATATAATAATTGTTATAACGTTCAAACTTATTTCCCTCTTAATAATCACTATTTGTTGATGTTCTTATTATTTGCTTTTAATAAATTTCAATACTAATCGCAAATTTCGAGTTGTATCCTTCATTAGATGATTATTCTCAAGTTTAGCGTTACACTGAAAAATTTACTATCGAATTTTGAAATATTTTTATGTAAAATTTTCTTGAGGTCTCCACCCGCGTCCATCCTCCCCGACCTGGTCCCGATGGGAGCACCCGCGTCCATCCTCCCCTCATGAAAATCCTGGATTCACCAATGTGCTGTCCAAACATTTCCCCTAAGAAGTTAATGGAAAAACATCAACTTCTTGAAAGACTTACTTATTTACTTACTATATGGCATTAGAGGGCTACCTGGTGGTCTAGGGGTAAGGTGTCGGACTACTGTGCTGGGGGTCCGGGGCTCAATCCTCTGTCCTGTCACAGATTTATCTGATTACCAAACCCTTCCCTCACCTCTGACAATAAGTGTATTAATCATAACTTGTGAATGTGTGGAATGCCAGGCCTCCCGTGGTTCGAATTCCACGTTAAACTGTAGGTCCTCCATTTCATCTCACAACCACCTTACCATTACACATTAGCGTAAGTGCGTATAACCCGAACGGGTTGTAAGACGTGGTGCTAATAATAATAATAATAATAATATATGGGATAAGAAAATTATTGCGTTTAAACTTTAGTATATCTTCATAACTAAAGCTAACAAAATGTTATTAATATATTTGCCAATGTCTAAGAAACTATTGGTTTTATAAAAATATATTTCAAATAAAAAAAATTTGTTTTCAATACTACTAAAATGTTATAATAATAAATTATTTGGTATCTCAAATAGTTGCAGAGATATAGACATTTTTGCTTCTGTAAAGTACCCTAAAATTCATTTTCATGGGAGAATGAAAATAACCATTTTGTTTATAATCTTAATCAACGCGTAGATACGAATTTTAATCAAAATCGTTATAGCTGATTTTGATTAGATGGGATTTTTATGTTTTCACCCTTTAGTAAACTGCTCTTAATTTAAATTTTAGACAGACACACAGACAAACGGTGTTGCAAAAACAAATTTTTTTAGGGTTCCGGGGTCATGATACGTCAATATCCATCAACATTTTGGGTTGAATTTTTTTACGGTTGAAATACTTTGATTGATTGGTGGAAGAGTTTACCTGGGGTTCACAAGTATTTCAGTCAAGGACTTTCTCGTTGTTACGAGGTGTAGCAGATGCAGGAACTTGGGGCATAGGGTGAAGTTTTGCCCTAGGAAGGAATCTGTCTGTGGACAGTGCGGGAAAATGGGGCATGAACTTAAGAAGTGTAAAGATCAAATAAATAAGTGCATATCTTGCAGTAGTAGAGGAAAAGAAAAGTTCAGTACCCTAACACTATGTAATGTCCAACGTACCAACTCTTGCTGGACATACAGATACAAAATACCAACTATTAGTGACGATATACGTGTACTGACAACTGTGCTAAGACAAATACTGGAGAGACTTGAGAGTATGTACAAGGACAAGCAAACAGAGGAATTCACCATCACGAGCTAGGAGGAACAGGAGGAGGGCCGAGGAACACAGAGAACGTTCAAAGGTAAGGAAGATAGAAGATGAGGTTAAGACGGCAGCAGTAGAGGAGGAGGAACAAATTGTAGGAGTGAAGGGATCTAATGGAAAGGAAGAAAAGGAGGAAGAGGTATCGACAATTGTGTAGGAATACAAGGCTAAGCGGAAGTGGTGGGATATCCAGAGATGGAAGTTCTGGAGGAAAGGCCCTTAGTAGAGGAAAAGAAAAGTTCAGTACCCTAACACTATGTAATGTCCAACGTACCAACTCTTGCTGGACATACAGATACAAAATACCAACTATTAGTGACGATATACGTGTACTGACAACTGTGCTAAGACAAATACTGGAGAGACTTGAGAGTATGTACAAGGACAAGCAAACAGAGGAATTCACCATCACGAGCTAGGAGGAACAGGAGGAGGGCCGAGGAACACAGAGAACGTTCAAAGGTAAGGAAGATAGAAGATGAGGTTAAGACGGCAGCAGTAGAGGAGGAGGAACAAATTGTAGGAGTGAAGGGATCTAATGGAAAGGAAGAAAAGGAGGAAGAGGTATCGACAATTGTGTAGGAATACAAGGCTAAGCGGAAGTGGTGGGATATCCAGAGATGGAAGTTCTGGAGGAAAGGCCCAGTCCTCTAACACAGGAGAGGGTTAAGAAAGGAAGAACAAGTACCCCGAGGAGTTATCTGAACAATTAGGAGAAAGGAATGAGGCTGAGGGTATAGAGGAGAAGAAAGAAGAAAAAGCTGTGGTAGAAGAAAATAACTTAAGTGACCAAGATGACTTGGTGAATCCCAGCCAGATATACAAAAACCTTAAGGAGACTCTCCATTTATCAAGATTGGAGGAGCAACATACTCTACATTTGGCTATGAGGAACATAATATAATCTGGTCATGAGAAGGGAGCGTCCATAGCCTTCCTTATCCCTAAGGCTCTGAATAGGATACAACTGCCTGCCGACAGAGACAAACCTATTCTCGAAAAAGTCTATAAAATCTTCGAAAGAAGGAAGGAAAAGCTCAACGTTGAGGAGCTCTACCAACACTTTGTGAGGACAAACTTTCGGATAGCATTCGACTCGAAGGAAGCTTTGCCAAGATGTTATGTATTTACTCATAACCCATAATGGATGAAAGCAATAGTAAAGTAAAAATTGGGCAGTTGAATGCTATGCGGAGTAAGACCGTTATGGAAGAGATTAGAAAAGTACAAAGGACTTGAATTGGGACATCATTTGCGTGCAGGATACGTATAGTACGGAAAGTGGAAAAATTCTGCAGATGCCAACAAAGGCGAGAATATCACTTGTGGGGGTTCGTCACCCATGAGCGCGATATTAATCTTCAATAGACATAACGGTTACAAGAGTATATCAATGCTGCAACGAGAAGGTCATTTGCGTCGAGATAAGAACAGATAAAGGCGCATTCATCCTGATCAACATATACTTCCAGTACAGGGAAAACATTAAAAAATACCTGGAGCAAATATAAGTTATAAATAACGTCTATAAAGTTGTTCTGGTGGTATTCCTCGAAAATGCGAAGTCACCCCTGTGGTTCAGTGATGTGTTGAGAAGGCCGGATGGAAGGAGAGGTGGATGTAGGACATATGAGAGAGGAGAGAAGTTAGAATAGATAATAGTGGTGAGAAGGCTAGAAGTGTTGAATATGATAGGGAATCCACCCACCTATTCACAGAGAGCGGGAGCAAGCTCAAATACAGACGTCAGGCTATGCAACCAGGAAGCGGTTGGGATCGTTAAGAACTGGAAAGTACTGGACGCGTTGACAATTAGTGACCATAACTTGATCACTTTTGAGATCTGCGAACATCTGCGAAGCCGATTGGGAGAGATTAAAGAGAGAATTGGAGCTATCAACACAAATAGAAAAAGGAGGAAACGTAAATGTGAGAGGGAAGGAGTTTACGAGAGCTGTACAAAAGGCAATGATAGTGGCCATCCCGATATTCAAGGAAAAATTAAGGATAAGTAATAAACCCTGGAATGAGAAACTCGGGAAAATTCGGAAGGAAATGAGGGCAGCGAGGAGGAGATACCAGAACTGTCATGGTCCATGGAGTAGTGGCATGTTACTGGATATCTATAGATAGAAGAAAGAAGAATATGAATTTGCCCTGAAGCTGGCTAAGAGGGAAAACTGGCAGCGATACGTTCAGGAGGAGCTGAGAAATAATGCTTGAGGCATGTCATTTTAGATAGTGACCGGGAAGGTAAGGCCCCCACCTGTGATCTCGACGCTGAAGACTCAGGGTAGTGACATGGCTTCTTGCTGGGAATAATCAGCAAGGTTGTTGCTTGAAATGCTTCCAGACGATAATGTGGAAGATGATGAGGAACAAGATACTGCAAGAATAGACATGACGAGGAACTACGACAACAAAGCAGAGACAGATCCAATAACACGGGAAGAGATTACAACGTGGTGGCCGAAATAAAGAGAAATAAGGCACCTGGACCTGATGGAATCAGAGTTGAGGTCCTTCAGAAAATCAGCGAACAGGTAGTGCCCTTCCTAGCTAGTTTAATGAATGAATGCATGGACCAGGACCGAGTGTCTAATGTATGGAAACAAAGTGAAGTAGTCATTCTTAGCAAGGGCAAGGACAAGGATTTGCAGCTCCCTAATTCGTACAAGCCAATTTGTTTATTAAATGTATGTGGAAAACTTCAAAAAATGATTCTGTGTAACAGATTGAGGAACCATCGTGAGACTGTTGGCATGCACCAGCAGCAGTACGGCTTTAGGAGAGGCAAATCTACGGAGGACGCTATCTGTGAGGCCATGAACCTTGTTGATAGGGCAAGTTGGAAATATGTTATTGGGATATTCGTGGACATATCTGGAGCGTTCGATAATTTGTGGTGGCCATCACTATTCAAACGGTTAAGGGAACTATGTCCGGGAAGTCTTTACAGAGTTTTTATGGACTACTGTAGGGAAATCTATGCAACCTTGAGATGTCCAGGAATATCAATGAGTAAGAAACTTAAGAAAGGCCTGTGGACCATTCTTTTGGGACATAGGGCTCAAACCCGGTTTGTTGGAAATAGAAGCGCTCCCAGGTACGGCCAAGTAAAGATTGGAACTTGAGACCAAGTGTAATGCGGTTTTCGCTGGGCTGAACTATTGGTGCAATAAAGTGAAATTAAGTTTGGCACCTGGGAAGATGACGTAAGTGCTGTTCAAGGGACCGTTGAAGAAAGACCCTGTAATAAGGATTGACAGACAAGCGATTAGACGAAGTGTAAATATCAGATATCCAGGAGTTACGTTGTATGAAAAGTGCGGCTTCGTGATGCACGTGGATAATATATATTTGGAAGAGCCTTAAGACTAATGAACAAGATTATTAGCATAAGGCAGAGTCTGTTTAGACTGCCCAGACTTTGTATACGGATTTACCATCAAACCTTATTAGTCTCCATCGTGGGTTATGGGGTCAGTGCTTGGGCACACCAGCTCAGACTGGTATGGGTGAAATGTAAGATCCAATGCCTACAGAGAAGTATTCTCTTAAGGCTATCCAGAGCCTATAGAACAGTTGCGACAAATGCATTTTGTGTGGCCCTAGGTATCTGGCCACTAGACATAGAAATAAGGAAGAGAGCGGCTATGTACTGGCTACGGAATAGGGAGTTAGACAAGGTTGCTAAACTGACAAGAGAAGGAGTAATAAATGGTATCCAGGTGAAGGAAGCATTTCTGGACGAGTGGCAGCCAGAATGGAACCAAAGCACAACAGGAAGGAGAACATACCAATTCTTTCCCGATGTCAGAGATCGCCTAAAACTAAAAATTTTCCAGCCTTCCTCTGGGCTAGTTCACTTTCACTGGCCATGGGCCGTGAAGGGCTGTTATCTACCTAAGACACTTGACAGAAGACAGGCTATGCAAATGCGGAGGGAAGGCTACCCCCAAACACGTCGTACTGGAATGTCAACTAACGGTAAAATAGAGGGAAACAATGCAAGTTCCATTACAGGCCAGCGCAATTTATCATATATTGCGTGACGTGTATAGGTGGGGTCTCCTAGATACAATCGCGAACGACTTGTCAAAGAGAGAAAAGAACATATATAGCAGACATTAAGAATAGGAGACAGGTTAGACAAGACCAACAAATGGAAGACAGACAAGGTAATTAGACCAGTGACTACATAGAAACTACAGAAAATTACGACTCGACATCAGAGACAGAATCAGAAGACATGCTATGAAACTGGTACCAAGACTTATATGAGACAAAACATAAATATTACAGCTGGCAGAGTGGAATGTGACGAGGAACTCCAAGTTATCCGGACACCAGCTGAGGAAGGCTCCCATAGGATGCCAGCAGTGGAAACGGCTGAGGGACCCGAAGCAGCTGAGCTACCAGCTGGGAATTATAGTAATCGAATAACATCATGATATGGAGGAACAAAACCCTCAAAATCGCATGGTCTGACCCATTTGGCAACACGTGAGGTGCTGAACTGGGGCGGTAGGTCTTCCGGTCCGTAAAGGTTTCTTCATAGGCTGTTATCAGTATAGGAAGAGACAAGGAAGAATATTAAGTTGCCCTGAGGCCACCAAGCTGGAAGAAATGTATTAGGTTAAGGTAGTTTTAGTTTATATTTTCTTATGTTGTTTCATGTTTAGTTTTAGGTCCAAGGTAGTGGTCCTAGCTGGAGGTAGGTGGAATGAAATATCTGGTAAGGCGCCTCCCCAAATGGTGGATAGGGAATGTTCGCCCCCACTGGGTCTCGCACCGATCCGGGGACTATTAAATCCGAAAGCGTTGGAACACCCAGTGGGGCACGGTGCTGGGGGCGTAAAATACTCGGGGTGAACCTAGTAGGATAAAATTAGATGGGAAAATAGGGACACTTAGATTAGGAGCTATAGTCAACATTGATAATTTCATATCTCAAATAGTTTTGGAGATATGATAAAATATGAGAATTTACGCATCATACCGGAACTCTGTCATTTTGTCGAAATATTGATAGAAGCCATTTTTTTAAAAATATTTATAAATGTTTTGAAATTTAATTTAATCAAAATCGTTTGAGCCGATTTTGAGAAAATCAATTTTTCTCTTTTTTTGCCCTTCTGTAAACTACCCTTAACTTTAGGGTTAGAAATCCAATTCCAAAAATCCCTTGGGGCAGTTTTATGAAAATCCTAGATACAAAGTTTTCAGCCGATCGCTTAAATAGTTTAGGCTCTAGTCTGAGGCATAGACAGACAGACGGAAATTCAAAAAACACTTTTGTGGATTCGGGAGGTCAAGAAACGTCGTCATTCATCAAAATTTCGAGTTAAATTTTTTTTTACGATGGCAAGATTTTCTCTACCTGTAAAATAGCGAGGAAGTAAAAAAATCGGTTTTAGTAAACTTCGGACATAGAGAACATAATATCCGAGTCCGTAGATGTTCATTATAAACAGAGTTAACTCTATTTGCCTTTTTCACTTTCTCCTTACCTTAGAGGTAGAGAAAGTATTGTGATCGTCAAAAAACCGAACTAGAGTTTTTGATTAATTTCGATGTTTCTTGACCCCTCGAATCCGAAAAAGTGTTTTGTTAATGGAGAGTGCGGTTGTATTGTGCTTGCATGCGGAAAGCCGTGCGATGGGGTGAGTACCGAGATTTTTTTTGTTTTGTTTACTTCTTGTGGCCCAATGCTACACCACCACACCTAAGTTTTTTTTATCCTGTTTATAGCCCCCTACCCTATTTAACGGGGTCAAAATTAAAAACCTTAATACTTTTATAATTGTTTGGAGTGGTGCCTTTAACTGCCTGACACGTTTCGATTTTATACCTCACTGATAAGCAGTTAGTTTAGTTTAGGAAGCTTTGAACGTCCAAACCCTTTTCTCCAACGCACCTCAGGACCCATTGTGTGAGTGCCTTACACATATTACTGTCATGTTTGTATTTGTGACTCAAACAAACCCCAGATTTCAAATTTCATCGAGATCAGAGGACATGTGATTTACCACACCTTACTGCCCTTATCCGGCGCCTTGGGGAATTATATTTGAAAAACCCTTACAAACGCCTCGCCCAATTTTAGAAATAAGCTTTTGTTTTAAATTTCAAAGCTTTATGTCCTCGGGTTTAAAAGATACATCAGTGAAATTAAAAAAACTTTTAAACTCCCTTTCTCACTCTTCATAGGTTGAATTGTGCAAAACCCCGGTATTAATATTGCTTAGGGCCTAAAAGAAATCTTCCCTCAAAATGTAAAGTTTCCATGCCCCGGGATTGGGGAAGTTTCGAGTTTGCCGGCCCAGGGATTGGGGGAGTAGAGGTATGAGTTTTTGAGTAATTCGGTGAGTGGACTTTGCATTTATGTTTATAGATAAATGTGTATGCCAGCAGAAAATAAATTTGATAAATTAGTCTCAATTTATTCATGCATATCGCCAAGAATTCACAGAATGGTTACACTAACTTTTGAATTCGGGGCCAAGATCCATCAGAATCTCGAGAGCACAAATGTCTTCTACTTATGTGAAAGTGTTAAAAACAAATGAGAGACAAGTAAGTATCTTCAGAGAGCTTTCAGAACAATAAACACCTATCCGCCAGTTCTAACTTTGCTTCAAATATCACTCCTCTATTCTTACCCTAAGGGCACCGCTTTTAAACTCACAATTTTCAAATTTAATTTGTGTCTCAATAACTTAATATATTATGCATACAAACAAACAGCGATATTGTAAAAAAATATTAAATATCTTCAACCTCTTATTCTAAATGATAGTTTATTAAATTTACATGTAATATTTTGTGAAAAAATTTGTTATTTTTTTAATACTTGGAAACTTTGCTTTTTTTTAACTCTAGTCAAGACGTGGTATGGTACAAAGAGTTCGTTGGGGGAAGTTTGGAGAAGGGCAAGGGTGGGGGGCGGGGGGGCAAAAGCTGTTGATGAAAGGGAGGTTAGAATTCGTGTAGAGATTTCTACGGAACTGCCCTACTACCTGACTTAAAAACAGTTTACCCACATAAAGACACAGACTCCGTATCCGTAGGTCCGTGGTCCGTAGTCCGTGGTCCATAAGAAATCGATGCTACAATATCAGATTGCTAAGGCCACAGAGTCCTTACTCTGTGAAGTTGCCCAACTTTAACTTTATACGGACTACCAATCACAGCCGAGTAAATATGAAATAAAGAAAGAATAGCAGTGATAGAATCCGTCGCTAGGGAAACCTATACAAAATGAAAAGATGGCTACACGTGGACCTATTTCAGAAACATTAAAAAAATAATCTAAACACCCCGGGAAGAGCGGCTTCTAGGAAAGTGTTTTATGAGAAATGCCAAGTTCTCATAAATATTGGCTTTGCTTTTGTAGGTTCAACACCCCTATTATTTGGTTTATACTCCATTTATTAGCGTCATTTAATTTTTTGTAATTGATAAATTGTGGATACTAGTGATTTTTTTATCCAAAATATTTGTAGGCCTACATCTGTTTTGCATTTTCAGGCTATTGCAAACACTTATTATTTTAAGTTTGATAGTTAAAATAAAGTTATAAATATATTTCTTGTGATTGTTCTTAACCTATATTTTATTATATACTGCAAGTTTTCTCAACAAAGTTGTTTTTGGTTTCTTTGATCAGCTGACTGCTTGACGCACGCTCGGTGCTGTAGACTATTTTCTTTCAAATTTTTTGATTGGATGAAGTCTCTTACTATCTCATTGGTTGAAACGGTCACGTGATTACGGATATTGGGACTGTAATCGCGAGTAGAATTTCTTATGGACCAGGGGCACGGAGTACGGACCACGGACCTACGGATACGGAGTCTGTGTCTGGGCCTTAAGCCTACAGTAAGAACGATTTAACGTACAAGGAACACAAAAAGTAATTAAAGGTGATTTAAACAATATTACTAAGGTTTTTTTAATCAGTGTATTTTCATGATAAGTCTTATGGTTTTCCATTCTGGGAACTTAGGGAACTTTTTAAAAATTGTTTGTTTTTTACTTTGACACTGGAGACAATGTTTTCTGTAAATTGTGTGCTCAAATTATTTAAAACCTCATTATTTAGTTTCTATCAAAGTTTTAAAATGGAAGGAGATGAATCGATAAAAATATATTTATTAGTATGTCCTATAAATATGAAGTTTCGTGTGAACAATACTTAGTGCTTACAGCTTAATATAATATTACTAACTGTCGGCTATAGCTAGGTCACGATATAATGGGTACCTAACTACCATTTCAGTCTCCACGTCTTTATAATGTTATTCACGCCACTGAAAACTAGCACAGCTCATCTGATGTCCTTTGGATTAGTTAGTATAAGTTTATAATATTGATAATGATGATAAGATATAATACATGTATATTTTCCTCTAATACACAATCGTCAATGAGTGTTTGAATCTAGACACTGACGAACAAAGGCTGTATCTAGTGTATAGTGGAATTCTGCCAGTAGGTTACTGTGTCTCTCTACAGTCTACAATCCTGACAGGTGGGTTGTGACGTCATGTTATACTCGAGGTCACAGTATCTACTCGAGATCCCGTTACTCACTGCTCTATATTCACGCGCATTTGTTTCCAAGCTGGGCTGTATAAAGTGGTGAAGTTGTTCTACCTGGAAGCTCGTGTTTCCATCACTCGCCGCGCATCGCTAGCGTCTCGCGAGATGAGCTTATATCCCGCCATTACAGATAGCAAAATTACTATTTAATTTATTAGGTGACCTGGCGGTCTAGGGGTAAGGTGTCAGACTTCTGTGCTGGCGGCCGAGGTTCAATCCTCGGTCCCGGCACAGATTTATCTGATTACCAAACCCTTCCTTCACCTCTGACAAGACATCTTGTGAATGTGGGGAATGCCAGGCCTACACCGTGGTTCGGATTCAACGTTAAACTGTAGGTCCTTCATTTCGTCTCACAATCACCCCACCATTACACATTACCGTAAGTGCGTATAACCCGAACGGGTAGTAAGACGCGGTGCTAATAATAATATTTAATTTATTTGGAAATTTATTTAATGTACCAATTAAAAATTCGAATAAGGTATCATTTTCCTGATAAACAATTGGTTAATAATTACATAATTTAAATCTTTTTTGTACATGCTTAAAATAATCTAATGGCGTGATAATGAGGGAGGTAACATGTAGAGGAAATATTTCTTTTCAAGGGCTTAGTATTCTTTCTGTGTGCTGTAAAATATAGGGTAGTTGACACACTAGGAAGTAACTATAGTTTACTCTTTGTGTGCAAGGGTGTATTAATATAGAGTAGTTGAGACTGTAGGGAATATCTCTAGTTTGCCTAACATTTTTCATTTGCCATGTCTATAGCCTTTATGTTCTTTGTTTATTAATTATATTGTTGTCTTAACAGAATATTTAAAAAAATCTGATTGTTTTAAAAAGTTTTTATATTTTCAACAATAGCGTTGATGAAAACCATGCAAACTTATTCTTGTTGTGATCAATTGTTAAATAATCTTCTGCATTAAAGTAAATCTGCCACCCCTCCTATAGTTCTCCGAAGAGAAATAATAGGCAAAGAATAGCAAGAGTATAATTTATTTAAACATAAGAAACATAACAGTACAATTACAAGTGATTGAGTAGAACGGAGTATACAAAGTTTATTCGGCAAGATGCCGATTGTGTTAAGGAACAATTCTAATTATGTAACAAAAAGAACAGGAGCGTCTACGAAAGTTGTTGGAAGAGCTTACTGATGTATACAGTGATATATCAGAGTTCAGTGAATGATGATGGTGAATCTGATTACTCTGAAAACGTGATCACCAGTCGGGCAGTGAGCAATCTGGAGATCTTTAAGGACAGAAAAGGAATGTTTAGGGCTATTTTATAATCCAAGTTAGCCTCTTTATATTTGTTTTTTCCCTTTATTCTAACAAACTTTTGTCATGGAAACATTTTTTTTTCTAAGAAAAATGGAATGTATTATTTTTTAGTTCGTAAAGCTAAATATTGTACTATTTTCAACTCAGTATTTTAAATATAATTATCCCAGGAAAAATAAATAAAAAGTAGTGCCTAAGTGTCTTAAAGTTAATTAATTTTACATTCTTCTATCATAAATGTAAGATTAAGCATAACGAGATATACTGATTTAAAATATAATTTAAAAAATATTTATTTTGGGGTGTTGTGGGCACCCCACCCACCTACTCCCGAATATATCTGTACCCCACCTTCCTACCTAAGGGTTAACGCTTCTATTTCATTATTAAAACATGTAATAAATATAAAACCTAAATTGGATATTAATTAAATACCCGTGAAACAAAATGAAAAAAAAAACAAAACTTCAGCACTTCTTTAGTTCTCAAGATGGGAGAAGGAAAAATTGCCCGGCCAGCAATCGGAAAAAAAAAAACATAGCGAAGAGTAGCAAGGCATAACTTAGCTTACTGTGTGAACCAACACATTTAAATATATGGTCCGCTAATTTTGTAAACAGTTAGCATAGAAAATCTTAGATTAACGTTCCGTGTGTGACTAGATTGGGATTCAAACTGACCAACTAATCTGATGTTGTTGGTCAAAGCGATTTGGCATACTTACTTTCCGAGGCCTATAATATATCCATATATCGTATTTTTCCCACTCTAGTCTTTTGTCGCTTTTGATAATCTCCAGACCAAAGGTTCACTTTTTTTTTGTTCGTGACTATTTTTCATTCGGCAAAATAACTAGCGAAATCGGGCAGTAATATAGTTATGCCGAGCTTTTTTATACTCTAGTGTCAGTTTTAAGTTTAAGATCAAATGGTAAAAGTAATCAACATATATTATATATGACAAAACACCTGTTTTACTTCCCGTCCGGGGTGAATGCATGTATATTAATTACGATATTGGGGTGGTGGTGATGAAGGTAAAATTAATTACAGGAGATATATCCACATTTGCGTGGAAGATGTGAAGGAAAAAATCGAATAAGATCTCCCTAAAATACCCCCAGCATGGATTTGAACCCTCACCTCTCCATCACCGACAAACCAGAGTAGTGGTTGAATTAAGAGTTCTGGCGCACTTTCTCCTATAAGGTTTAACATCGATCCTCACCGCACTCCGTGTAAGGAGGATCACTTTCTCCTGGTGATCCTCACCGCACCCCGTGTAAGGAGTATCACTTTCTCCTGGATGTCAGAGTAGTAGACCGGTGTACCACTTATCACACCGTGAGAAAGTATTGTGATGCTCATTAACATACTTTCCACGTCCGTTTGATTGACCGTTATTCCCCCCTCCTCCCATCCTCGAAATGTCCTCCCTTACAGTAACTCCCCCCATACAACCCCTCCCCTACAACTCCCTCACCTACCACCCAGGACATGTTGGTTATTGATGATTAATTATTAATAATTATTAATTAATTATTGGCTAGGATTGAGGCGTTTGAGTTTTAAAAAAAATTATTTGTTTATTAGCATATGGTCCGTGACGTTTTGGCATGAGGCCGCGGCACGAACATCGCGCTATGGCTGTCGGGGCTAGAATGAACATTGGCTCCTCCTTCACAAAACTCTGTCGGACTGCTTGGAACAAACAGCAAGAGTTTATTTGGGGAAGCATACAGTCCGTGACGTTTTGGCATGAGGCTGTAACGATACGGACTAAATGCGCCACGCTTTGGGCGTCAATTGTAATAATATGTGATCAATCACCCTACTTCGGGTGTCGATTGATTCACCGTGGATTAATTCCCTGTTATTGCTGTGGTGATTTTAGGTTGTCTTAAGCTCCGTTATCGAGCGCCTATCACCACTGTACGGAAAATATACCGTCTAATCAGCTGTCTATAGCCCCGTGTTCGAGCACTAATTAAATCGGTATTAATATTATTAAAGAAAGAGAAATGTTGTTGGCTGTTATTTCACACACGGTTTATTTATATTACACCAGTAAATTATTTGCACATATTTCAGTTAAATATTTCTTATCACTGCACACCTGTGATATTGAAGTGACTTATATTATAATGTGTTGGACTGTGACTGACTCGTGCGTGAGCGAGGTCCCGGGGAGATCGTCCTCCTCATCGTCGTCGTCGTCAATTGCTATTCTGTACTGTCAACATACGCACTATGGTCTATATATGACATACCCCTTGCATTTTCTCCCTTGGTCAGCAAAGTAAAAACTAACCAATAGACAGAGTCCTGGCGACACATTTTGTGAGGGCTAGCTTCTTATTGGTATAAAGAAATGGCGTGTTCTGCCAAATACTATGAACTTTTTTCCTTTAACAGGAAGCAACGCAGTTACTCTTTTACCAGGAAAGAAGGTATAAAAAAATATATTTTAGGGGTGAAGTCCTTTTCACCTCATTCTGAGAAACGCGTGTTTGTTCATGGATGAATCTTAAAAGGATACTCTACCTATATTACTTTAAAGAAAAATTACCTTCATCCATGACTTTTTACATAATTTAGATTAATCCAAATCAATACATTACAAGGCCGTGGCACGAACATCGCGCTATGGCTGTCGGGGCTAGAATGAACATTGGCTCCTCCTTCACAAAACTCTGTCGAACTGCCCGGAACAAACAGCACGAACCTCACGCTATGGCTGTCGGGGGTAGAGTGTGATAAATGGTTCCCCTGCCTTGAGACTCCTTTCAATTCCCCTCCTTAGAGGTATGTGTCACAACCCTTGGGGTTTTTCCGATGACAGGACAAGAATAGATCGTGACCTTGGCAACATAGGTTTTCCCGGTGTCTCAAGCCCTAATGTGGTAATGGGCTGCCTGATACGTGGCGCCAGTTTGGCGGGTCGACAAGACAAGTCAAGACAAGAATAGCTCGTGCCTATAGTCAGTGAGTTACTTTCTCTCATAAGAATAGCATTACTCAGTGGTGGGTTGGGAAAAAATATTTAGGTTGGGGGAAGGCAGTTGGTAAACCATGGGTTTCTAAAATAGTTACACCATTAATTTGATAAAACTTTTATAAATCACCAACATATTATTATAATATTACTATGTATTGGATGTTACTCGTTTAGCCGTTTATTAAAAAGTTTCCCAGGAGGCACTGTGGGGAAGCGAGTAACTTCACCTCCCACCTATAACTAATTTTAACTAAACTATTTAATTTAGATAACGCTGTGCTGTTTCACCTTATGAAATCAGGCTATGATACTCACAAGTACTCGAGCTATTTACGTAGATAATAAAATATTAAGGGCGAATTTTTTTTATGTCTTCATTGGTGAACAAACTTGTCTTATTTTGTAGTGGCTATATGCAAGAGTGTCGCATCCATTATATAAAATATAGCGTTTGTTATCCCCTGGTGAAAGTGCAAGTTTATTCAAAGAGATACTATGCAATTGATGTTTCTCACTTCTTATCACATACATATTGTCGTAGTGTAAGATCCCCTGCTTTAAACACTTTTTATAATGATCATGTTTAATTTTATTTTTGAGAGTTGTTTTTGACACACCTTTACCTACATTTTTCTCCTCAAGACTCTCCTTTTGAATGGAGTAAAGCTTCGGTCGAAGTCCCACAAACTCTTGAATACACTCCCCATTAATCTCATCCTTCGTTTTACCCAAAGATTTTTTATTGCACGCACCGTGTAAAAAATGTGTTTCTGGATAGTCTGAAGTGTCGAATCGGTCTATATTATCAAACATATCCACATACACAGTTTTTGTTTTCAGTTCGCAGCAGAGGGAGTCTGTGTCTATGAATAAGAGCTTTGCATTTGGTCCATATTTCCTCTTAACATAATTATAATGAAAGTTATACATGATAACCTTGCTTAAATCTAGGATTGCAAAGCCCGCATAGATAGGCTTATTCAAAAGTAGGCTTATTTTTATCACGTGAATTCCAACTAGCTCTTCCGTGAAGATTGTATAAGCAATAAATGCTGGTGAAGCAATACGCTTCTTTAGTCTTTTTTTCACTATTTAGTAATTGAACATTTACACGATGTCTTTGATTCTCCATCGACTTCCCGAATACTGCAAAGTCCTTTTCAAATCCATTTAATGCATTCTTTCGTCGGGATGTATTAAAATCAATATATGGCTTCAACCAAGCGCTCTGATTGAAAGTTAGGACATGGTGTCTCTTTCGAGCTTCATACCCAAGGAAATATACAGTTTTAAATTACGGTAGTGTACCACATAATTTTGTTTACTGTTTAGGTTGGCACTAGCTTTCCTGTTTTCCCGCCGGTGGGAAAGTTCAGCTTGGATTGTATATACTTAGAGAATGGCTATAACATATCAGGAGTAACTATGACTTTTTCAGGAGCAAGTGGATAGTCACTGTGCTCGTCAAAAATTTCTTCCTGATACTCTAGATCCACTTCTAATATATAGCCCACAGTGCTACCATCAGCAACTGAAATTATATTGAGCTCTGCTATTTCACTCTTGTTCAAACACCTAAAATTACTCTGAGGAAGGCAATCGGACATAAGAGTTCCGTATAGTTATTACAATCCCAGTATGTGATATAATTCACATACTTTTCAGGGTTAAAATCCATCATATCGGGGTTGTTTGTTTCAGAATGTCTATTAGAAATTATAGACATCCCACCAAGTACCCCCTTTTCAACGAATAAATGCATTTCAATGTCAGTTAGTAGCTCCAACTCAGCCTTGGTCATCTTTATAAATGCCGCCCATGCTAGTTCAGGACTTGTGCAAAAATGTAGACAGTCTAATTTATAATACTCAAAACACAAAGAGCGAAAGTATTCGAAGACATCTGCTAAAAATAGAACATCACTTAAAACATATAAATTTTGATAATCTTCCATAGTGTTCATTTCAAAGTTTTCCCACACAGTTTTAGCATGAGCGTAGTCACTTTCTGAAATATGTTCTTGGTGTATCTGATTATAGAATGCGGATTTTGGTGGTAATTGACTATCTTTCAGTTTACGTAGCAGTCGATCTACTTTATCGAAAGGGATATTTTCATGGAGTATTTTAAATTGAGTCTTCCCAACATGCAACAAATTTTCAACCAATTTTTCAAGAGATGTGCTTAAAAACGGGAACGAGTCAATAAATTGTAAATAGCCAAGCCTGAATGAGATATACTTCTCCATATTGTTTGGAATACATGATATTCTTCTGTCTGTAAAATTCCCAATTTTCTGCATGATAATGGGGGCGTCATAATTTTTTAAATTTGTGTAAAATGACGGGTATTCTCTTGGTATATTGAAACTGAATATTGCACTTACTATGAGATGCACCCCGATAAGCTCCACTGAGACGACAGTGGTCACGGACGCGCTCTTGGCCCAACTCTTTCTCGCAGATACTACATACGCTAGCCGAAATAAATTCAATTTCTTGTTCAGGGGTGATGCGCATAGGGACAACATTTTTATTCATCTTGATGATCATGGTTTTTTCTTCAACAAATTTATGAAGAAAGGTATCCACAACATTTTCACCACTATAGACAACAGGAGGTTTCACACATTTACCTTCCGAATCAACTATTACATATGCAAATCCTGATGGCTCATGCTTCGTCATTTTTGTAGTTGATGAGGGATTGGGGTTAGGTGTACACCATGATATTTTAATATTAAAACATTCAAAATCTGCATAGACCACATACGTTATTTTTAGCATATGTTTATATATTTCGAAAATTTCAATATTTTATCCTCTTCTTTATGTACTGATCGCCTCATTGAAAGGTAACCAGTAACACTTATTAAGTTTAGTAAAAAATGTATATCTATCGCCAAGACTGAAAGAGAGCATAACTAGATAATTAATCAACACAAAAAGAGGTTAAGATAGTTATCCAAAACACGTGGTTTCCCACATGATTATTTTTAAATCATAAACCAGTTACAAAAAGGACAGTATTATTTATTAAGCGAATAAAAGGTAATAAAACATAATAAAAGATTAAGAGAATAAAACATAATAAAAGATTAATTTAAAATAAAAGAGAACATTTACATTTACTACATTACCGATTTGTTTAAGGTATTAATAAAGGATATCTCCTGTAGAACAGAAAACCAAAAATCTAAATTAATTAATACAAAGACAATAGTCTTCAACCATTATACTTAATCCCCTGTTCTATTAAACTTTAAACAGCGTGGTTTATAGGATGCCGATTGATATAAAAACCATAATATAAAAAGAACCAGGCCTCATGGTTGACAATTTTTATATTACATTAGAACACCACAAAAATGCATAGTAATCCGAAACCTAAAAGGTAATTAATTAGACAACATAACTACACGGAAACTTTAACTCAAAACCACAAAAACAAGAAAGAAATAAAAAATAAGAAGACTACATGTTAATTTAGAAAAGATTCTTGAATAAAATTAAAAAAAGTAAGAAAAAACAAAAAAATTATGTCTCACGTTAATAGGAGTCAAAGAGAGAATGGACGAGGGAAAGCCGTTAATTCCCTGAACAGGAAATTGTGATTAACGGATAGGCCAATCAGAGACTTTTAAGATAAAAAGGACCAATTATATAATACTTGAAGACTTGACATTTTTAAAATAAAAGATATAAAAAACATTAAGGTAAAATTACATATCTAAAAAAGGTACAAAGAGATTTAATTACTTAACACATTAAGTTTGTCCACCAGGCTTCGTCACTCACCACTATCAGGAACGTCAAGGTCGATAGAACTTAGGTCCGATTATAATCAACAGTACACTTGGGAATCTGTATCTTCTGAGCATCGAAATCAGCACACCGCTCACTATGCTCATCCCTGAGATTTTCCTTGGAAAATCTATGCAAACAATATTTGCAATAGTATGATTCACCATTGTATCTGGTCAGTGAGCTAAGCAATCTGCTCAAGTTCTTAATAAGACAATTATGTCCCCCATTCACATTTGAAAGAAACAACAAATCCACGTGATTATCACGACTGACCTTAGTTATCCTTAAAGAGAATAGTTCCCCTTGGTAGCCGTACACATTAATAGATATATTATTTTGTTTTTCAAACTTAGCTATTTGTGGTATATGCACAGGATATTCAATACCATCCATATTTAGTTTACCTTCCAGTGATATATACTTACTCACTCCATTAGCGTCCTTGTCAGCTGGGTATTGAAATGCTAGCACAGACCAAAGAAAACAGTTACTGTCAGCATTTCTTAATTAATTAAGGCAAGCTTATTTCTCAACTCTTCTGGCAATGGAATATAGCTGGAAACAGCCAAAGGAGCATATTTAGCTAGTTTAAACTCTAAGTATTTCACATGGTCCTCAGACCAACCACTTCCTTTGTGGTGGAAAGAAGAAGCTGCTTCAATCATGTAAATGCATGCATCCTCAATCTGTGATTTTAATTCGTCAGGACTTAAAGTAACCATACACTTACTGCGAAAGTAAGGGGTGATTGTTTCATCTCCCTCCCCTCCAACACGAGAGTACTCTACACAGGCAGATGTATACCATTTAAGATTACCCATTACATTAAGTTGCTGGACAAGCATTGCTTCCAACCTCCTTTTAATTTAGTTAATAAAGACCAAAAATAGCGTATCTTTCGAGGGAGAAAGCTTGATGATTTTGACTGTACCATTCAAAGCTTCTGAAAAATTACAGGGGTCGTAATATTCATCATTATCGAGATTCTCAATAGATTCCTGCTCTCTTGACTTTGAAACGCTGGCAACTTTCCCCAGTGAAGTTGCTACTGTTGCAGTACAGCTCTTTAGCTTGTGTTGTAATAAATTATCCTGCCGTGAAAATATTTGACTGCATTTATTGCACTCGAATGACTTCACCTCCCGACTATGTGAGGAAACATGTCGCTGTAAGATGTCACTCCGACTAAAAACTTATCCACACTCATCACACTTTTTAAATGCACTCCCGTGCTGTAAACGCATATGACGTGTCAGGTTGGTGAGCTTGGTAAAAGATTTTGAACACTTCTTACATAGGAAGGTCATTTAAACCAAGCGTGTTGTATGAAAATCAACGGATAAAATATTAACTATAGTGCGTGTTCTATGAGAATACATAGATAAAATCTTAATGATAGTTGACTTGACAATTATTCACTATCGCTTCTCTAGACGCGGAAGGCAAATTTCACACAAGAAAGTTCGAGGATTTGACGAAATCCTTCACATAGCGCGGAAAACGAAGTCCTTATATTGAATTAAAATAATATTTGTCTGTGAGCAACAAGACATATGTGTGCACAATTACTTCACCTCCAAATGGTACACCTAGAATTAAAATCAATAAATATGGTAAATAGTGTGCTGGTAACACATGCGTTACTGTCTGAATCCTTCAATATATCGCTATTTACGAGTATATTATTATGATATATCAAACTTATATTCAATTCTTGATAACTTTCATTCTGTGCCATCTAGTGAGGAAAATTAGTACTTATAATTTCTCAATGTTTTGTGTTAGCCCGTACATATACTTATTAAAAAATGTATCTCGCACTACTCATACAATAATTTAATTACACTATTGGGGATAGGATAAGGAAAGTTATATTTTTTTTAAATCTAGAGAATTTAGTAACAACCCTGGCGATGACTATAACCGTACACCGAGCTACTGTTGATTTAAAAAAAAATTAAACTTTCTATATATTGTTGCAAGTAAACTACGCTTAAATTAGTTTATTTTAGATAAATAAGTAACTCTATTAGTGTTAATGTACAAGAGTTCACGTGTTAGTAAAATTGTCATAATACCGCCAGGTATTTAATATATTAATGTTACATTTATTGTAATCCAAAAGAGGTGGAAAGAAGTTGAGTTAGACTATATATGTAAAGTAAAACTTAAGAAGTCATACATAATATAGTCATTTGGGAAATGGTTGTTATAATATTACTTTCTACCTATTTCAGACAATATTTTGACTATCGAATACACATATCTTAGAAAGTGCCTGTTTAAAAGAATGTACAAATTAAAATTAAATTATGCTCTTCTAATCTAAGTACTAGAACACATAACACACATTAATTGGATCAGATAGATAATGTCTGATAATCGGTTAGCTCAAACATGGTTTATGAATAGATCAAGCAAACGTTATTCAATGCACATAGGTGTATAGACGGAATAAAAAAAAAAATCAGTGTTTATATCAGTCACAAATTTAACCCTGGAAAATAAACAGCCAACTTAAAATTAAATAGTTGATTCAACTCTATAATGTCCGATAACCGGTTAGACCAAAATGTTGACTTAAACATGGTTTATTAATAGATTAAACAAATGTTAGCTTTTAGAACAATCACAAATTTAACCCTGTCAAATACAAATTCAATTTATAATTAAATCAATCACTTTTTAAGTTATGTAAAAGAAGATAATTGAAATACCTGATGTGGATATTTCTGAATGTTCCATTGTATTGATTAATCAACCGTTCCGTAACTTATTATTTTCACGTGAAAAAGACAGGTTTACTCTAAATCACCCCTATATATATAAAGCAAATCCCGTTTTCTCTAAAGAACCATTGACCCGTCCTTTCTAATTTAGATCGAAATAGAATCGGGGAAAATAATAATTGTCTCAAAATCGAGGGTGTAATATTATTTTTCAGCCACGCTTATTGTTTTAAAACGAATCTATACAATTGAAATTTAAAAAAAAACTGTTAGTAACGAAACATATTATAGCGTATTGTATTTTTTATATTCAACATTAAACTAATATATTAGGTGATCATTAATGATGGTACTCTAGAAAATAATTATTTATTATACAGCCGATCTGTTTGAGTCATAAATTTATAAAGGAATAAGAACATCACAGGTTAACTAAATAAATAAATGGTGACAGAAGAAGCTGGGATTCAACCGGTTTCCTCCCTCGTCATCTACGGTTTGTGCCCAGGACGGGTAGTAAGAAATAACTTTGCGTCTATTAGCAGGGGGATGGTTAGTTTCACCCCTCGCGTTCATTTGTCAATGACACACGAGTACGGGTGCACAATCGCTTTGCGACATAAGGAATTAGTCTCTCTCTGGCGGATAGTAAGCCACAGTTATAAATAGTGATAAGCTACACCTTGAGGATATTAGCAAGGACCTTCACTCAATTGCAGGTAGAATTTTTTGTACACAAAACCCTGTCCTTTGGAGGAGGGGGTTGTAATCTTTTGACATTGTCAGACAAAAAACATAGAAACCGACGACGTGAAATCTAACTGGGGATCCTTGGTCAGAGATGAATTAGTTTGCCATCATTTAAAAAGTACCTTCCTATGAAAATCTGATTATATCGGAACTGTCTTAATATTAGACAAGGAGCAAAGTCCTCACGGGTGGTCAATTAACGCTACAAGTCTTTTCAAATTTCTAACTATCCCGCGGATGGCGAAGTGTGTTTTTCCCCCTTTAAGATTCTATCTCGTACCAATTGTAATAAATGGCTCCTCAAGCGATCTCAATCAGAGTGAACACAGTTATTGAAAACGTTTCCGATTTTAGCTCGTGCCATCTAATTTTGTATACTTGCATCGAGGGGACGCATGGTCTAAGGCATCACTAGGTGGCCGCTGACCCTTGGGGTTGTGGCCACACGGTGGAGAGAACAACATATATAAAATTATACTTTATACCTTCTTTGGTCCTATACTATTAGTGTAAATAAGCGGGGGAGCCCTGAATAGAAACATTTTTCTACTCGGGACTATACAAACAAACACAGACAATTCATTCCAAGCATTTATATTATCTGAAAGAAATTAATATTTTGATGTGGATAACTCGGTGGTAGGGCCATGTCGCGCTAAGCAAAGGAATCTAGGTTCAATTCCTGTGTCCAGGTGTTAGTTTTTTTTAAAAAAATCACGTGAGTGAAATTAATGTTGATGTCTATTTCCGCGTCTTATCAAGGAATCCACATATTTACAGGGTTTCCCGCCCTCCCTCCACGCAGATGAAGGTACATTTCCTATACATTCAACCTTATTTGGTCCTATACTATTAGTGTAAATAAGCGGGGAGCCCTGAATAGAATCTTTTTCTACTCGTCAGGAGCTCAGTGGTAAGCTGTTGATCATAGTTCAAGTTTTATGCCAATTGCCTAGGCTTTGCAATGCACATCTGTGATTGCGCAATCCTCATCAGATTCATGTAATTTCCGTTATTCGTCATAAATCTTCTAGCAGCCGACGAGTATGGACGTGCCTGGTCGACGCTCTGTTCATGGTTGGTGGAACACCGGGTGCGTGTGACTTACTCGGGACCCCTAACTGACCAAATATGTTGGCATCCAGTGGACCAGAATTCGAACCTATTCACTTTAGTATATTGCGAGAGTGCTGTCATAGACCAGAGAGTAGTTTTTCACTCTCCATCTACGCATATGCGGGTTCAAACGTCCCAATTCCTTATCCATTAGCGTAATTAGTATCTAAGCACTGTACGAAGAAAGTCACTCAGGATGTTGTCACACAAGTCTTTATTCAGGACTCTAATTATTCTACCCCTTGGTTGGTTCAGTTACACAACTTATTATAAAAAGAAACCCCATCGCAATCCCCGACTAGCTCTCCACGAGCCCAGAACCGAGAGCCAGCGGCTCGTGAACAACCGACCCGTATAGACGTGAATCCGAAACCAGAGTGAGAGGAAGAACCACGCAACCCGATACGCCAGGCGTGACGAGGCCCTGCGCAGCCAACCGCGCACGGCAAGAAGGAGGAGGGGGAACGGGCAAACCACGCTGCGCGTGGTCCCAAACATGAGTGATGAACTCTGCACATAATCCAAACACTTTTATAACTATACTAGCTTTATTACCTGGCTTCGTCCGGAATTTTGATTCTGATTAAGTTTGCGACACTGGCCGAGAAATTCACAGGGGTGGCTCTCTAACCCTTGTGATATTGGAGTGCTTAGGGGGAGNGGGGGGGGGGGGGGGGGGGGGGGGGGGGGGGGGGGGGTTAGTTCAACGTATATTCACCAAGGGTGCCTCCCACCCGAAGTGCGACTCTCTAGCCCAAGCGGTAATGCAGACCTATCTGTGGGTGCTAATTGAAGTGTATCTAGGGGCACCCAGGAGTGTGGGGGTAGGTTCCAACCGAGGGACGACTCTCTAGCCATAGCGATAACGGAGGCGTTTTTGGGGGTGCATCTTGAGACACCCAGGGGGAAAAGGGAGCCAGTTCCGTAATTAGTTGCGTTTACATAGACATTCCAGACATAATGAACTGTACAAATTTCAAGTCTCTAGAGCCTACCGTCCCGGAGCCTTGCAAGACAGACAAATAAACAAAAACATGGATTTTAAGTTTTATAGTTTAAATAATTTATATAACATGTTGTTTGCAAACAATTATTTTAATTGATGATCATACAAATTGCGTCATTAATACATTTTTTAAATATTTAAACTTGTATTAACCTTTGTAGGGCCTATTGATACAACAGTTTAAATATTTATAGTGCCTTGTAAATATTCATAAATCAGGGTAAGATCAATTATATAATTCACAAAAATACATTTTGGAAATATAATACTTCGGCTATTTTTCAGATATTAATAATCAATTTTTATTCATCTTTTAGGGAATACATAATAAATAAATAAGCTAGCAGGTAGAAAAAAAAGAAGGTAGAAAAATACACACATTGTACTAGCTTTATTCCCCCTGTGGCATAGGGTTTAGAATAGTCCCGCATTAACCCCTGCTTGTCGTAAGATGCGACTTAATGAGCAGGCTTCTGTGCAGTACGTACCTCATGCAGGACAAATCCATCCAATATCTTTCACCTCCTTTTCTTCTTACTTCCCTTTCTTTCTTTTTTCCTTATGCTCCCTTCTCTTCCTTCTATACTCCCTTTTCTTTCTCTCTTTCCTTTTGCTCCCTGCTCTATCTTTCTCTTCCTCATCTCATTCTTCCCTCCCCCCTGCCGTTCAGTCCTGTACGAAACATTTTAGGCTACTTGTCGACGACCTTGGCAGCTAACACGGCTTTCCTCGGACAATTATTGGACACCACTGCTTTTTGAGCTCCTTCATGAAAGTGCGCCGGTTGTAATATCTTATTAGAAGGGCCTTAGGGATAACAATAACCGGGTACCCTACTTTGATAAAAGTTATGTTGCGTTTATGAGGGTCCGGACGTAAAATTGGCACTTTTCTGCATCCACTTGATGCGATGACCTCTCTCTCGGCGAGGCCCCATGTGAAGGTTGTCATGTATAGCGTCGTATGGGGCCTCTCGTCAGGACAATTAACAGGTACATATGTGTTAATACCAACTTGGATCACCCTGGGTCTACGATCCGAGTAGTGTGAGGATTGTCTCCAAATACGGCATGGCCACAACTATTTTCACAGCTGACAACTTACTGTCCACTAACACTGCACTGCCAAATTTTGCTGGCATCTCACTGCCCAGCCCCTCAAAGGGCCGTAATGACGATAAGAGGTGGAAATGGGTAAGGCCGTCCAGCCTTATAATACGAAAAATACAGGAAGGGATGAGATCCCAGCCCCGCTTCAGGCGAATGTCTAGAGTAGACGAAGATGAGTCCTCGAAACATGTTTATCCTCGAAAGAGTGATCCACGGAGCAGCAAAATCTGATGTTTTAGTAAAGAAACTGCGTAATGGCACCATTATGATTCAGACCAGTCCTAAAATACAATGGCAATCTCTGAAATACCGTTGAGTAATTCGGTTCATATACAGGTGAAGGTGGATCCCCACAGGTTCCTAAATGTTTGCAAGGGAGTGGTCACGTGCTATGAGCTCGACTGCATAAGCATTGAGGATATATGTTAGGAACTTTCCTTTCAGAATGTCACCGTGGTTTACCGTATCATCACCAAAAAGAACGGACAAAAGGAAAAGACGGATGCATAAATCCTCACTTTTGTGACTCCCATCCTTCCAAAGGAGGTTCGAGCAGGCTTCCATGGGCTCAGAGTCCGGCCATATGCTCCCAATCCTCGGTGCTAATTTCAGTGCCAAGAATTCGGACATACTAAGCTGAGATACCTTGGAAAGCCAACCTGTGCGGATTTTGCACGGGAGGTTGACGATACACCGTGTGAGTCTCCTAAGTTCTGCGTCAACTGCAAGGGTCCGCATTCTGCTTGGTCTCGGGCCTGTCCAAAATGGAAGGTGGAGAAATAATCCTCAATATTCAATGTGATAATAAGGTTTCTTATGTCCAGGCATGCATGGAATATTTACCCAGTCAATTATTATGATTAGCACCACGTCTTACTACCCATTCGGGTTGTACGCACTTACATAAATTTGTAATGGTAGGGTGATTGTGAGATGAAATGGAGGACCTACAGTTTAACGTGGGATCCAAAACTCGGTGGAGGCCTAGCGTTCCACACATTCACAAGTTGTGATTGATACACGTCTTGTCAGAGGTGAAGGAAAGGTTTGGCAATCAGATAATTCTGTGCCATGACCGAGGATTGAACCTCTGACCCCCAGAACAGAAGCCCAACACCTTACCCCTAGACCAACAGGTCACCTATCCAGTCAAGATACGGTATTTTAGACATATTATAGCCATATTGCAGCCAGAACATCATTTGTCCAAACTGCCACTGCGCAGTTAATCTTGCTAAAACGTCTACACGACCTGTGCCACTCATCTCTACTCGAGACACGCAAAGTCAACCAGCACCAATTAAGGTGGTATCAGAAGGATCACAGGAAGCGACACCTTAACTGAAGTCTTATCCACCACCAGTACCCCCGAGGAGCACCCCCAAGCCTTCCTCGGGGAACTAAATTAAGTGCGGCCGTTGTCGAGCCGCCCAATCTTGCCTCCGGAGGTTGGGATGAGTGGCGGAACAGGTGAGGCCGCAAAGGTGAGTCCCACTGGTGCCTTGAGGAAGTACCAGCGAATGACCGCCGGGAAAGTTACAACAAAAAAGCGTTGAGGGCCTCGACGAAGCCTTCGTGCAAAGCTCCGACGACCCATTCGCTACAGGATAAACCAAAGCCTATCCTGAGGTGGGAGTTCCAGGAGATACTGGGAAAGGTAAGATCACCTCAAAAGGTCTCCAATCAATTTATATTTTTAAGAAATAGTGTCATGGATTGCGAGGATAATTAAATTGTATATTAATAAATAATGTCGCTACTCGGGTAGAGGAAATTAAACAACTGATTTATTCCCTGCATCCTTCCATCTTGTGTTTGCAGGAGACACACTTCTGCCCAACTGACAACTCGATTTGTGGGTACGATGTATACCGTACTGACAAGCCATTCTTTGATCGGGTTAGCGGAAGTGTGGTTATACTCGCACAAAGAAATATATATCATAAACATTATATTGTATCTAATATCCAAGAGATTGCTGTCCAAATCTCACTTTCTATGGGAGTGACGGTATGCTGCATCTACCCCCTATCAGGTGATCGTGTTCCAAATAGGAGCCTAGAGGTTCTCTCTGTACAACTTCCCACCCCCTATATCATCTTGGGGGATTTTAACGCTCATATCCCGGCACAGATTTATCTGATTGCCAAACCCTTCCTTCACCTCTGACAAGACATCTTGTGAATGTGGGGAATGCCAGGCCTACACCGTGGTTCGGATTCCACGTTAAACTGTAGGTCCTCCATTTAATCTCACAATCACCGTACCATTACACATTAGCGTAAGTGCGTATAACCTGCATGGGTAGTAAGACGTGGTGCTAATAATAATAATAATAATAATTTAACGCTCATAACCTGGTGTGGAGATATAATTTTATAGATGCTCGTGGGAGGATGGTAGAGGATATTCTTGTCTCGGGTAACCTGGTGCTACTGAATACCGCGACCCAGGTGCACTTTTACACTTTTAATAGTGTATCCTCTGCCATAGATCTTATTTATTGTAGCCCCGGGATCGCTGCTCACATCCTTTAGAAGGTTCACTAGGAACTATGTGGCAGCGATCACTTTCCCATTCTTCTTTCACCACTTCAAGATCCTCCGAGTACAGCATGGTTACCCCAATGGCTTCTTAAACGTGCGTACTGGGATAAATTACGCGAGCTCACCACATTTGATGAACCCCATTCTCCTGATGTCAATGTAAAGGCTGGGCATTTTACTTCGACGGTAATCGTGACGACGAGGGCTTCCATCTCTAAATCCTCGCCAAATCTGCACCAACGTCCTGTACCCTGCTGGAACGAAGAGTGTTTGTTGAATATTTCTGACCGTCTAAGGGCCCTACTTATCTTTAATCGACGTCCTACTTTGGGGAATCTGGAATCATTCCGGATTCTAAGTGTTCGAGCTAGTCGTGTCATTCGAGAAATAAGAATAGTCTTGGAGACAGTTTATTTATACTTTTACAATTTCCACTCTCACAACTAAGGCTTGGGATAATATTCGTAAATTACGTAGTAGCAAAAATTCCATTAATAATGTAGCTACCCTTATGTCTTAACGGTTCGCTTGTCTCCTCCCCTGTGGAGATCGTCAATGTATTGGGACTCGATGTTCTTCGCAATCTCTAGCGCTACACGCTACTCTAACGAGTTATCTGTGCTTAAGTGGAACATAGAGTGCCATACTATTTATTTTGGTCAAAGTATATGGGAGGATTATAGCTCCCCCTTTACTAAAGATGAACTGACCTATACGCTATTCCATTTGGGCAGCATAGCTTCTGGACGGGACGACATACGTTATGAAATGTTGCGACAGCTGCCCCTTGCTGGACAGGCATTTCTTTTGAACCTCTACAATAGTGTTAGGTAATCTCATCAGTTCCCATCACTATGGAGGCAAGCAAACGTTATTCCGATTAATAAAAGTGGTAAGGATAAATTAGAGCCAACTAGTTATAGACCAATAGCCTTAACTAGTTGTGTATGCAAACTATTGGAAAAAATGATTAATAAACGATTTGTTTTATATTTAGAATCTCACTATCTGCTATCTAAAATTCAATATGGTTCTTGCCGTAACCGATCCACGGTGAACCACCTTTTCCGTCTCGAGACAACTCTTCGTGACGACTTTCTCTATAAGCAGCATCTTCTGGCTATTTTATTTAATCTGGAGAAAGCGTACGACACCACCTGGCAGTACGGCATTTTGAAACCGCTATTTAATTGGGGTTTACGAGAGAACCTCCCTGTTTTTATATATGATTTTATATCGACAAGGCACTTCCGGGTAAGGTTGAATAACACCTTATCCGATGATTTTATTCAAGAAAATGGGGTTCCTCACGGTAGTATTTTGATCTGTACGTTGTTCGTTATTACGTCTATGCCTTTTTGTGGATGACTACTCAATTTATTGCAGTTTATCAAGTCTCCACGGGGCTGAATAGCAGATTCAACTCTCTGTCAACAATCTATGGTCGTGGGCATCTAGTAATGTATTTAGCTTCTCTGCAGCCAAGATGATGGTCGTCCACTTCCATAGATTGCGCGGAATATAGCCAGCCCCCCTTGTTTTAATGAACCACGTTGTTTTACCAATCTCAGACACCGTAAGGTAACTAGAACTTTTATTTAATTTTAAACTAACTTGGATCCACCACAACAAAGACCTGAAACAAGGTGTATGAAAGCGCTCAACCTGCTCAACGTGGTTAACGAGTGGTCCTGGGGTGCTGATAGGGAAATCTTGATGTGCCTCTAAAGGGCCTTGGTAAGATCGAAACTCAATCACGGCAGATTTGTTTATGGATCAGCTATACCTTCAACGTTTAAAATTCTGATTTTTTTTGTACACCATGCTGGCATTCGACTGGCTACTGGTGCTTTTCGTACCAGTCCAGTCGTCAGCATCTGTGACGACGCCGGTGAGCCCCTTCTTCCTTATCGGTGGTCCTATCTTTTGGCATCTTACGTGTCTAAACTGCATTGCATGCTGCCTACCAGTTTCATCCCCCTAACCGTGTCTTGTATGAAACCAAATGGCGTATTACAAGGCAGGTTGGGATCAGGATGCTATCGGTTTTCGACACGCGTGGGATACTCCTGCCAAAGGCTATCCCCACATCCCTTGGTCGAGTTCCTCCCTGAAAGATACGCCTACCTCAATGCCATTTTGATCTTGCCAAGTTTCCTAAAGCGACCATCCTATACTTTGTATATGAGATGACCTTTAACGAACTCTTCTCCACTCACTTTCAGGGTTTAAGCATATATACAAAAATGGTTCGAAATGTGGGGCCTCCGTGAGATGCGCCTTTGTTTTGGAGGTAAACAAATTTAAATTTGGCTTACCTTGTGAATCCAGGGTTTATATGGCTGAATTCTATGCCATTTTTAAATATTTGGTGTGTCTCTATCATAACTGTTCCCGTTCAGTTCTCATATGCACGCATTCCACGAGTGATCTGTTGGCATTGTCCACTTTGTACTCCTAGAATCCACTCGCTCAGATGATACACGTACAAATTCTAAAAATTGATTTATTAAACACCCAGCTAACCTTATGCTGGATTCCTGGTCATGCTAGTCTTTCAGGAAATGAACTGGCAAACCAGGAAGCCATGGAGGCCTTCCATCTCCCTCCTGAGACGAGTTTGGGTGTCATGTTTTTAGACATGAAGGGCTATGTTGGACGGTGGGTCTTACGCACCTGGCACGAGCATTGGGTTTCAATTTCTGCTCAGAGTAAGCTGCGATCCATCAGGGACGGTGTGTCGCAATGGCCCTCTTCTATACTTGAGGTTAGAAGAGAGAAGGTCATCGTGACAAAACTCTGCGTCGGACTGACCTATGGGTTTTTATTAAAAGGGGGTCCACTTTCAGTGTGTGAACTTTGCGATGCTCCCCTTAGTGTGTACTACACTTTGGTGGAGAGTCGCGAATATGCCCATATTCACCTGGCTCTTAATTTTAATAGCAAGTTTGTACCAAATACTACTTGGGTGAACAAAGGAATTATTTAAACCAAATTGATAACATGTTTAGAATAACACAAATAGATTTATTATAACAGAAATACAAAAGATATGATTGATTACAATAGATATACACAAACAAAAGATAGATGTTCCAGATTAATACTGTCTTGTCGCAACACGGGCAAGATCAAATGCAGTAGGCTTGAAGAGTAATGTTAAATTACAAAACAGCTGGACTGATGCCAGGCTACGGTCAGTTGATTCTAAAACAAAAACATTGAGATAATTATTAACAAACGTTAACTGGAAATCAAATACATATAGTATTGTTAACACATTTATAATTTAAACTAGCTTGCTTGATTGGGACAAAAGAAAATTCTTTAAGAAACATAGTATAATGAATTGCAATAGAAAGGTTATTTGATTATATTGGTAGATGGCTAACATACAGGTGTCTACACACAATAGTACTATGGCCGTTCCTTTCCCTATTGGTACTGCCAGAGCATTCAATAGTACAATACTAATATAATTCATACAAGACTAATGCTCAGCCAATAGGTGCCAAAAACGGGCAAAGAGAAAAAAGGTATTATCTGCGTGGACCCCATATAGAAACAAGCGGAATTCCACGCTTTACCCACCCAAGCTAATACCACACGCGAAGCGTGGCAACAAGAATAATTCAATACATTGAACACACTATCCCAACTGGGTCCTAAAAAAAGGCCATAAAAACAAGTGTGTAATTCTAAGGACTCAAAAGAGAGATATCGTGCTCACTGAGAATAGCAACCATTTGGACTAAGTCTTCATTACATCTGGAGCTCAAGGTTCCTATATCGAAGCTATATTATATGAATAAAGGAAAAACACGGCCGCTTGGACCAATATTAAAAGTCTGAGGGACTTGAGCAACATCAACAGAGTTGTAATAATAAAAAACCAAGATATGGTCATTCTGACTGAAACAAAAAGTCAAAATAATCGTAATAGTCGCCTCGACTATACTAAGTCTGAAATAAACAATAAGTCAGATGGACTTACAAGATTATAAATTGTCTATTTTATAGCTAAACAATAAGTTAGATGGACGTCGCCTCTATACTTAAGAATTTGGAGAGGATATTCCTTGGTAACGCGTCGGTGAGAACCACGTCCTATACTCCATAACCACCAGTTACTTCGTGAAAAGAGGTTTTCCTCGGAGGCACTACGGTGAGTACAACGCCCAATACTGCATGGACACCGGTCCCTTCGTGAAGAGAGGTTTTCCTCAGTGGTGCTGCGGTGAGTACCACGCCCAATACTGCAAGGCCACAGGTCCTTTCGTGAATAGGTTTTCCTCAGAGGCGCTGCGGTGAGTACCACGTCCAATACTCCAGGGCCACCGGTTCCTTCGTGAATAGAGGTTTTCCTTAGTGGCGCGGTGGTGAGAACCACTCCCTATACTCCATGGCCACCGGTCCCTTCGTGGAGAGAAGTTCCTTCTTCAACGACGTGATG